>CAUYON010063688.1:0-19827 GCA_963573935.1 Arctocebus calabarensis
GAATATTATGCAGCCTTAAAAAAAGATGGAGACTTTACCTCTTTCATGTTTACATGGATGGAGCTGGAACATATTCTTCTTAGCAAAGTATCTCAAGAATGGAAGAAAAAGTATCCAATGTACTCAGCCCTACTATGAAACTAATTTATAGCTTTCTTTTTTTTTGAGACAGAGCCTCAAGCTGTCACCCTGGATAGAGTGATGTGGCATCACAGCTCAGAGCAACCTCCAATTCCAGGACTCAAGCAAGTCTCCTGCCTCCGCCTCCCAGGTAGCTGGGACCACAGGCACCCACCACAACGCCTGGCCATTTTTTTTTTTTTTTGGTTGCAGCTGTCATTGTTGTTTGGTGGACCCAGGCTGGATTTGAACCCGCCAGCTCAGGTGTACGTGGCTAGTGCCTTAGCCCATTGAGCTACAGGCGCCAAACCAATTTATAGCTTTCATATGAAAGCTATAAACCAATTATAGCACAAGAATATGGGGAAAGAGGCATGGGGGGGAGGGGTGAAGATGGGTGGGGAGAGTAATTGGTGGACCGCACCTATGGTGCACCTTAGAAGTGTACAGGTGACACTTACTAATGCAAAATATAAAGGTCTTAACACAATAAGAAAATGCCATGAAGGCTATGTTAACCATTTTGATGAAAATATTTCAGATTGTATATGAAGTCAGCACATTGTGCCCCATGATTGCACTTAATGTACACAGCTGTGATTTAATAAAAAAAAAATAAAAAAATAAGATATTAAGTATCTGAAAAAAAAGAGGATGAAGTCAGTGTCAGTGTCATTTCTTGCAACCTGAACTTGGAAGTGACAAGTTGCTGTCTTCTATTTGTTAGAAGTAAGTTCTTAGTTGCAGCCCACACTCAGGAGAGGAGATTGTCCAAGGGCATAAGTACCAAAAGGAGGGGTCATCTGGGCTTTCTCAGCAGAGGCCTGCCACTGACAGCCAGCAGCCACATGGAGGTTGGACGAGGTCCAGGGAAGGACAATCACTTCTTGTTTGCTTGTTTGTTTGAGACAGAGTCTCACTTTGTTCCCCTGGGTAGAGTGCTGTGGTGTCATAGCTCACAGCAACCTCCAATTCCTGGGCTCCAGTGATTCTCCTGCCTGCACCTTCCCAGTAGCTGGGACTACAGGTGCCCACCACAAAGAGCCTAGCTACTTTTTTGTGTTTGTAATAGAGATGGGCTCTCGCTTTGCTCAGGCTGGTCTCCAACTCCTGAGCTCAAGTGATCCGCCTGCCTCAGCCTCCCAGAGTGCTGGGATTACAGGTGTGAGTCACCGTGCCAACCAGTTACTTCTACTTTCGACATGTGGACTATAAAATGTCGGTGACTGATTACACAGATATGTCCTTCTGGGAGTTGAGCCTGAGGTTTAGGTACTAGATTAGAACATGAGGTGGAGATTTGGGTATCTTCAGCCTATCAGGCCATTAAAATCATAAGGATGGAAGCAAATATCACTCAGAAAAAAATGTGCAGCCTGAATCAGGTATTGCTGATATGTGTGCATTTAACGCACATGCAGATAAAATTAGTCCACAGAAGAGACACAATTAGGATGAACAGAAAGGCAGAAGGAAAATCAAGAGTGGAAGTCACAGAAACCAAGAGTGAGAGGGTTTCAAGAAGAGTGTCTTGGAACATGTTTACTGAGTTGGAAATTAAGCTCTGGTGGCACTGTCGGGCTGGTGTTGGCAGCCTGATCACTCCTGCTGGTGATTAAGGGAGATGCTTCCATCAGGGGCTGAATACCAGCCCAGGAAGTGGAGGGTCCTTTCTGGTCCTTAAATGCAGCCTTTTGACTGAATGCAAACTTTACAGAACAGCAGAGAAAGATGAAACTTTTCTCACCTCCTTTGGTGCTTAAGGAGGGATAATCTTTTTTTGTTTTTATTAAGTCATATACACATAGATCATGAATACATTTATGCACATGTGGGGTACAATGTGTTTTTTTATGCAATTTGGAGTGCTTACATCAAACTAATTAATATAGGTTTCACCTCATTTACTTGATTATTCTGTTAAGACATTTATGTTCTATGCTTGATAGAGTTGACTTGTACCCTTGCAATATGCTCCGTAGGTGTGGTCCCACCATTTACCCTCCTTCTATCAAATCTCCCCTCCCCTCCCTTCCCACTCCATTTCTCTCCTTCATCTTGGGCTATAGTTGTGATCTATCTTTCATAAGAAAGTGTGAGTAAGTATAAATTGGTTTCAGAGAAGTACTGAGCACATTGGATACTTTTTCTTCCATTCTTGAGATACTTTACTTAGGAGAATATGTTCCAGGTAAGGAAGAATAATCTTGAAATCTGAAGGCTGTGGGTTCCCCCCTTCTGTACTGGTTGACTCTCTAGATTTCTTGAGCATGTACTTAGTCCTGTGCTCTTTAAAAAGGGAAAATATTTCCACAGTTGTTGGCCATATGAAATTCATTTCCCGTTACCAGTCTCATAAATATTCAGCTATTGTACTTCTCCCCAAACAGCAGAGATTTATTCATTGTATTGAATTACAATCTCACCCTTCCTTTCTGTTTCTTTGTAAAGGGAAAGATAATATTTCGGCAGTTTTTGCAGTGCCTCAGTCTTGAGGGAATGTAAATATAAGCATAATTGATTTTCTGAACTTGCTTCCCTGTGTTCCAACCTTTATGCATGATAGGTGGAGTGACTGACAAAGCAGCCCGATCGCTAATTAGAATGCAGAGTATACAAAAGGCACAGCACACACATCCGGCTTGATGCAGACCCTGGAAACCCGACGCTTCTCACACTCTTGCTGCTTTTTTACTTTAGTGCACTCACTGAGGACTTACACTTGCGCTCTGCCTGCCAGGTCACAAGGGGTTGCTAATTCATTGGTACCATTCACTTTGCCCTACCTCATCTTTCCTTCCTCTGGCCCCTCCGAAGTGAGCTCTTCCCCTCACATGTCGGCTGGGTCACCGAGGCTGGTGCTTTTATACCTGTTTATAGTCAAAGTCCAAATTCTCAAGGTAATTTTACTTCAAGGACTGGTAAAATAGGAGTTCTATCCTCTCCCCTTTCTACTCCTAGGATAAAAAGGTCTTTTTGTGTCAGTGTTGGTAATGGCAAGGCAAGATCCCCGGGGATCCCATTCTTCTACAAATCACCTCAGCAATCAGCCAGTGGCTTGAAAGGACAGGCCATCTCTGCCTTTGTGTCTGAAATGAGTGTTCATTGTTCACACCAGGAAACTTGTGAGCACTTGTGGGCTGAAAAGTAAAAATTGATTTCCTTTCACCCTCCAACTAATCTGAATGTCACCTCAGAAGCTCCCAAGATTTAATTGGTCTGTGACAAGTTCATGGCTACCGCAGTCATTACTGAGTGATTAAGAATATTAATGATACACATGTGTTATTTTTGATTACTAAGTTTGGGGTAATATTTATGTGGTGAAAGAAAAACAATGTGCCACCCCCCCTCAAGGTCAAATGTCAAAAAATATATAGTGCTGAGTTTGGGGCACATGGCAACTCAGAGAAGCAGGGATCTGATCCTCTCCTGGGGTTCTTATTAAACATCTGAACGGAACTTGATTCTTATAGGCGTTTTAAACTGATTCTCTTTGTTTATGTGAAGATGGCTTCATAAAACTAGGAAGTTGCCAATATTTGTGGGTTTTTGAACTTTAAAGATGGCAGTTTCGTGAAATTCAGCTGCTGTCAGAGAAATGAAAGACTGAAGCCTGTATAAAGGAGATGAATTCTGAGTTCCTATCAAGAATCTTTGTCTTTATAACTAATGGATTAGGGAAGTCACTTATTTTTCATTAACAAAGCACTGGTTGCATATCTATTCCTCACTGCTTAACTGCCCAACAGACGTATCCCGTGTGCATGGGGAGCCCATAGATAGGGTACTATATCGTCTCTGATTTAGTTCAAAAATCATTCAGCGTAGAAAATATGATATGTGTGTGTATGTTTAGTTAGTTGAACTCACCTCCAGGGGTAGCTTGCTAGTATTTGAAGTACCCTAATCAGAAATACACACTCCCGGGGAGGTTACGTAGCATTTGAAAGACTCTAATCAGGTAGCTACTGTAAATGTTTAACTCTCAGCCTTCTCAATGAACCCTAGAGGGTAATTTATTAACTAGCCTAAGAGATGCTAGCAATAGTTTTAAATTAGTGAAATAAATGCTATTCAAGATAAGTATATTGGCTAGGAATAGGGTACAAGCACAACCCTCTGGCCTGCAGAGAGTGTAAGAATCTAGGGAGCATTTGACCCAGTGCTGCTTCCCCTCAGAAAGGAGGGTGATTCCTCCTACGAGGGTAAGGTGCTCGTTCCCAATGCACATGAGGACACAAAGAGGAAGTCAAGGAGCTTATAATACTGGATATGTTATTTGTGTGATTGGGTTTGTCTTCAGAAAAAATCATTCTGATATATATATAGAGGCAGAGGCTGCATGGGGTGCTCGGGAGCTGGAGTGGGAGGGAAGAGAGTGAGGCCAGACAGGGCTCTGGCAGTCACGCAGTAAGGAAGCCCTGAACAAGGTTGTGGCAGTGTGAGTGGATGGAACAGACAGGATAGACTGGAAAGACTTGCACAAGAAAAAGAAATTGATCCAAGGAGTAATTGGATATCGGAGGAGGGTGTGTGGATGAATAGATAGCTATACAAAGACAGCTTCCAGGGTGTCTGATTTTCATGGTCTCATTTACCAAAGTAGAGAATCAAAGGTAAGAAAGAAGTTGGAAGCCAGTTGAGAATACGCTATTTTTGACTAAAATAAAGATGAGATGTCTGTGGAGCATTCGGGTGGAGCAGTCTAGAAGGGGGACGTATAGGGTGAGGCACACAGGTGCATGTGCCCACACTTGCTTCCTGGTGTTCAGGAGGGACCCCTGGCTGGAGACAGATATTTATTGCAGTCAACAAACAGGCATTAGTCATTTCTTATGCTCCCAACCAAGATTGGGGTAATCCTTGCCCTCATTAAGTTTCTGTTATTTTGTGCACATCAGGATAATTGGGACACGTTCGAAGTCTTGAGGATGAGGTCACCTCGGGAGGGTCGGAAGCTAAAAGTGTGGGGGTTGGATCCTGTGGGCAATTAACATTTAAGATGCAGGAGGAAAAAGGACGAATGACATAAATGAGCTATGAATGAAAATGGGAGATGGGCCAAATAAGTAAAAAGTAGGACAATTAAAAGAGGACAATACCAAGGAGATAGCGATATCAAAGTTTCCAGAAAGGAATGGCAAATGGTACCAAATATTGTAGAGATCAACTAGAAAAAGGAATTAGAACGTCCATTCAATGTGACTCTTCAGGAGGGCATGAAGGACTCCGTTTTCTTGCTCTGGGAAGTAGTCTGAGGACTGAGGAGAGAAGGAGAAGAAATAGAGTGGAAGTCAGTCCTTACAAATCTTGACCAGAGAGAGATAACAGAAATTCCGGGGAGGGGTGTTTTGGAGAGAGAGACATGGCCAGAACTCCGCTTCCTACCTGTGTGTTAGTGGGCAGGATACTGTGAAAGTGACTTTCAGAGAAATGAAGCAGGGTAAAATAATCCAAAAATGAGATGCTAAAATAGTAAAGGAGATATTAAAATAAATTGTCAATTTTAAACCTTAAAATGTCTTAATTTTAAAGAACACAAGACCTCAGTATCTTTTATATTTGAGAATGCAATTTGAGATGCGTTGGCGTCTCTAACACAGACCTGTCACAGAAGCCCCAGGTGGACAGAGCTGTCCAGGTAACACGCTCCCTGCAGCGGCAGGTGGGGCAGGCACCAGGACCAGAGAGACCCTCTCATCTCTGCTGGAGCTCTGACAGGCCACTTTATATGGGTCGTGGTTCCAGGAATGACATTCCATTATAAGTGAGTCAGCATTTCTGGGACTGTCATGGTTTTACTGGAAGTACCATCTTATCTTCCTGAACAGTTGCTTTCAGGAAATATGATGGAAAAAATTCAAAGCTCTGACCTCTCCAAATTTATTTTTGACCTCTCTTATTTTTTCAAAGCTTCTATAGCATTGTTCAGATCTAAGAATTGTTTTTATTAGAACGTACATGCGGAGTCTGTTGGCAATTAACAGTAGCTAAACCCAGCCCCAGGACCAAAAGAGAGGCACAACCTAGTCTGGAACCAAAACCATAGCTTTTGAGGTCAGATGGGCTTGGTGTAAGTAAGTCCCAATTCTAATTCATTAGCTGTGTGACGTCAGACAAGTTATTTAGCTTCTCTGAGACTGTTTCCATATTGTATAATCGGGATAATAAAACCAACTTTACAGGAATGTTGTGAAATAACACACATAAAGTGTTTTGGAAGAATTAGTTTGTTCAATCGCCAATAGTTAATCATTTTTTGTATATGAATTTGCTTGACTTGTTTGGTTACATTGTGTGATGTTTGTTCAGCATTTATGATGAGCAAAGTACTCTGTTTTTTACGCTGCAAAAAGATAAGAATTAGCCAATATAAATGACAGTAAATAACTCTTTTCTTCATTTACACCAGTAAATCAAGAAAGAGTGGTATGAAATTGATGCAGGAGGGACTTAGATCAAAGTGCAACAGAACAGAATTTCAAACCGTATTAGAATGCTGTCATGCCAGTATATGGGGAGGCAATAAGAAACCTGTAGTGGACATTTAATTTTATTATTTTTAAGGCAAGCATGGAACACACTTTATTGAGGAAGAGAAGGGTAAGCTTACAAAGAGAGCAAGATATGTTCATCGCAGACAGGGAACAGGCCTCCACTTCCAGGGCAAGTCCCAAAGAGGCAAGAAGACCAGTGGAGATTTAAAAGAGAAAGTTAGTAATTGACATTTTGAGATGAAAGTTAGTAATTGACATTTTGAGAAAATGATCAAAGTGATACCATCCTGTGGTGTCATGTTATCTTTACTGTTTAATACTTAGAGAGGTGCCTCAAATGTGGAAGTCACATTTTGAGGCACCTAGTATATTTTTGAACAGATAAATGTAAAAACAGGATTAAAAACTGTGGTATTTTAAAAATATGTGTATATACACGTATATGTAACTATGATCAATTAGTTGTTTTAATGCAAAAATACAGTGTGGCATAAATAAGCTTTTCACAAGATAGCCATGAGATTTACTAAAACCTGTTTCTGAGTGCACTGCAAACTCTATGAACACCTTCCACATTCATCACTGGGCCCTGGGGATGATTCAGAACATGCACTGGGTGGGGCCTCAGTGGCCCCTTCTGCACATGTGGTCTGGGCTGCTGGCCTTCCTGCTACTTACTTATGCAGTGGACTTGACCGGTGCCTCTGAAAGCACAGTCTTCAGCATATCATAGGTGCTTAAGAAAAGTTGATTGAATTAATCAGTGAATTCTCATGCCCCATCAGCACCTAGAAAGCTTGCTGAAGGTCTTTAAAACTGATATGCTTGCTAGATTTGAGTAATAGCTTGAGATTCCACTTACTTTCCAAAGGAGAACAACATATTTTTACCTTTGTTGGGCTTCTCTGCTCTTTATCTGGGTGGCTTTTAATCAGAGTGCTGAGCAGAAGAGAAGACTGGAAGATGCTGAGGGGCCTGAACAAAAGAGGTCCCTCGGATTCATTTGCTTGGGTTGTTACTGTCCAGAGTGCCTAAGGATTTGTGGTTTTGTAATGTACAATTGACATAGCGTCAACTTTGTGGTATATTAACAGGAAAAGTCAATTCTATCAGCAATAGCATTTGATCATTTTCAATTTCTCCAGAAATTAAGGGAAACTCGTCTGTTTTTAAATGCAGGGCTTTTCTCTAATCCACAGTTATTTGTGATGATAATTCAAAGTGTGCTAACACCAGAGATACAGCCACCATCTCTAGACTTCGTGAATCGAGGACAGATTGTACCAACTAACCTCACACAACAAGCTTGCCGTCATTGCCAGCCCTCCCTCTCATCTCAGTGTGATTCACTGCTGACAGAGAAAGCAGGGGAAAGCAGTTAAATCCTCCTTAAATTGATGCAGCTTAGCAGGCTCAGCTCTGAAGTCCTCTGAGTCCCGAGGGCCTGGTTTTCCCATTCTAGATGGAAGAATGCTTCTGTTCATTCCATCAAAGTAGGTAATTAATTCCTGGTAGTGTGCTGGAGAGTAGGTGAAGGCAGGTTGCTTTAGTTTTGAGTCTTTAAAACAAGATGCTGCTCTCCGTCACCTGTGGGATCTTGAAGCATTCTAGTGTAGAAAAGATAGAAACAGTAGTAATAACAACTGACCCAGTATACTCTTGAAGTTCGAAGTTACTTATCTTCAAAAACTTGTAGAATTTTTTAAAAGAATGACTCTCTGACACATCGTCCTCCCTAAAAGTGAAAGGAGAAAGCAGAACCATTTCAGTGAAGAAATTTAATTTAGTGAACATGTATTGAATGTTCAGTATATGCTTGATTCTGTATTAAGCATTTTGGCTGGCAGAAGGTAAAGATAATTCTAGACTATAGTCTTTGTATTTAAGCTCAAAATGCAAACATGGAGGGAGGCTGCACCCAAGTAAAGGAACTTGCATGTGTCAGGGTCAAAGCTCTGTGCCCAGCACTCTGGGAGGCTGAGGTGGGAGGATTGCTTGAGCTCAGGAGTTTGAGATCAGCCTAAGCAAGAGCAAGACCCTGTCTCTACTAAAAATAGAAAAACTAGCCAGGTAGGCACCTGTAGTCCCAGCTACTTGGAAGGCTGAGGCAAGAGGATCACTTGAGCCCAAGAGACTAATGTTGCTGTGAGCTATGATGCCATGGCACTCTTGCCAGAGCAACAGAGACTCTATCTCAAAAACAAACAAAAAACACTTTGTCCCCTGTTTTTTTGTTGTATTTTCCTGTTTCCTTCCTTCTATCCCTCCTTTTAGCCAGCACTTATTAAGTGTTTGTTTAGTGTCAGGCCAGAGGCCAGCCTCTAGAAGTGTGAGAAAGCTGTATGTAAACACTCCGTATATGGGACTTTGTGATGGCAACTGAAGTAGGTTACCTTATTACCTCATTTTATGAATGAGGATAATGCATTTCAGAAGAGCTAAATGATTTGCTCAAAGTCTCACAGCTCATTGATTATAGATTTAGATTTTAATTTATCTCTACCTGACTCTAGCTTCCTCCTCTTAATCACCATGCTATATTCCTCCAGCTTTTATATTGCTGCACCATTTTCATGCCATTCAGAAAATAATGGAGATTATATAAATGTTACATCTTATTACAGATTCTGCCTAAGAATCCTTTTTTAATTTGACTAAATTTATATTTCTACCTGTTCCAAGCTCTGTCCTCCACACCACCACACCTGTACACATTCTGGACAACCCCCGTAGAGCAACATGTAAGGTGTGCTAGAAAACTGGCTTTCTAAAAATAGGAAGCAATATTTATAGTGTTTGCCAATTTCTGTGGTGTAAATACTCCCACATTTCAAATTACCCATGGTTTAATAACCATTTCACATTTCAAGCTACCAATATGTTTGCAACTGGTTTGGTACAGTTAATAAACCTGTGTCCAAACTGTCTCCAGCACACCATTGGTTGATCTTTTGTTGCAGATCCTCTTAAGGAAAAGAAAAATCTAATAAGAGTAAGCTCCATGAAGACTGGAGTAATGCTTGTTCTTTTGATTAATGCAACAGGTCTTCCATAAGTATGTATTGAATGTTTATTAGCTACTTAGAGATTTCATGTGTAACATTTCAACTAACTCAGAGTCTGGAGTTAGGTTTTATTATTGTTATTTTAGAGATTAAAATGAGGTTAAGTGGAGTAAGTAACTTGCCATCTTTTCATTCCTATCCTGATACAAGGATTTTGCCCCCCCACCTCTCATAGTGTCAGGAAGCTGAGCTTCATGGCTTCATAAATACTTAAGAATGCTCACTTCACCCAGAGCATCCTGACTCTCAAGTCTGTTAAATCTTTTTTGTATAAATGATGTTACCTGTTAAATCTTGTTTTATATAAATGATGTGTATGTGTGTGTGTGTGCATGTGTGTTTGTGTGTATGAGAGAAAGAAAGAGAGAGAGACAGACAGACATTATAGGTTTGTGTGCATGTACTTGGGGTAAAAGTGGTAGGAAGAGAGGAAAACATTAAAAAAAATGGTTTTCTTAAATACATTTGGAATCATTAAGCCCAGAAACAGAACAAGTGGTGCTTTTCTGCTCTGCTCTGCGGCCTAGGCACGTACTCTTCAGTGTTTGAGAGAGACCAATTCCCAGGGCTGATCTCCTTTGGAGGAGAGAATAAAAGAGACTGTTAATTGGAGCAATATTTGGAGCTGCTCTGTGGATTTGCCTGGCACTCTTTCACTTAGCCTGAGCCAAATTTCTGTGCCAGACATTATAGCCTGATTACTTTATGGACCTGCACGACAGTGTGTATCTTCTGGACTCAGAACCGGGGCTGGAGGAGGAGAAGGTGCTGGGCCCTCAATCCAGTCGCAGGAGCCCGGGCCCACGTCAAAGTGCACTGAGCCGAGTCTGACACCAGAGGCCGCTGCTGCAGGGGCCTCAGAATGGGATGCCACGTGGCTCTCTCGAGCCTGTTTCCTGAATGGCCCAAGACTAAAGTGGGTGCACACACACTGACGCCTCAAAACAGCCATAATGTCTTCTTAATATCCTGGTGAGATGTAGAAAAGGGGCCCTTCCTGAAGAGGCTTTGCTGCTGCCTGTCTGGAAATCTTCGTGAAAACCAGTCGTATCTACAATCAGCATCCTCCTTGGGGTTTAGTTCGTCCTCCACACAGCCACATCTGTGGCCCTACAGGGGTGTCCAGAGTGTGTACAGGTGTGGTGGTGTGGAGGACAGAGCTGGGAACAGGTAGAAAGACAAATTTAGTCAAATTAAAAAAGGATTCTTAGGCAGAATCTGTAATAAGATGTAACATTTATATAATCTCCATCATTTTCTGAATGGCATGAAAATGTTAAAACCTAATTAACCTTTAATGCACTCGCCTGGAGATTATGCTGTCAATTTTAAATGGATCACAGTAGAAGAAGGAGAGCCAATGCCGGCTTCAAGACTGCTGGGGGAGCGGCTGCGGGTGGCTTTCTCCAGGTCTGGTTAGAAGGGCTTGCTTTTTCTTGTGTTTCCCTGGCCCCTTAGATGAGACTTAGCAAAGCTTTAAGATACAAGTGGAGAGTGGAAAAGGCTGAACACACACACAAAGTTTTGGAGAAGGTTTATATAAATTCCTAGGTAATAGACCTATCAAGAGAGATGAGGATGGAGAGGAACGCCCGACTAGTCTAAGTGGTGGGAGCAACCAAGTACTCCCTTGAGGGGGCCACTGGCAGAGGCAGAGGGCTGGGCTTGGGGCTGGGGTGTGGGGGAGTGTGCGTTTCCTGTCGCCCTGGGCCACCCTGAAGTCTTATTAATGGTCTCTCTTTCTCTCCCTCTCTCTCTCTCCTTCCTTCCCTCCCACTCTTCCTCCTTTCTTTTCATTACCAATTTTACAATCTGCAGACACAGGTTATTGCTGCAAAAGAACAGACACAACAGGGACTTTATTTTCAATATCCTCAGAGGCAGCGCGTGTTCAATGCAAAGCCCTCTTCTTGTTTGTTTCTTGGAACATCTGTGATGGTCCTCCTCCTACAGTTGGGGCCGCTCTTGTGGGCTGGAAAGAGTAGAAAGGTAGATCCACTTAAACACAAGGCTCAATTCCACATTCCAAATTTTCCCTCCTTCATTGATTCATTGCTTTATTGATTGAGTCATTCATTCTCCAGAAGTAGCAAGGGCTCTTGTGTATGAAATATTTGACAAGCATCTCTAAAGATGGATAAATCATGGTTCCCAGTCTCAAAGACTTATATACTAATAATGAGATGATGGCAGGTGAATAAAATGATAACAAGGACAGATAATACACATGGAGGCTTCCTGTGAGTGGGGCTCTGAACCACTTACAGTACTCCTCAAGGCCATGTGTGTGGGTATCTGGATCCTCATGTGAGGCTTTTTGCAGCTCAGTGCCCATAGCACAGTACTTACAGTGCTAGCCACATTCCCTGAGGGTTTTGGGTTCAAACTCTGACCAGTCCAGGGAAACAACAATGACAGAAAGTAGCTGGGTGTTGTGGCGGGTGCCTGTAGTCCCAGCTACTTGGAAGGCTGAGGCAAGAGAATCATTTAAGCCCAAGAGTTTGAGATTGCTGTGAGGTGTGACACCACAGCACTCTACCTTTATACACATAAACATACCACAAAAAAGGTATGTTTATGTGTATAAACAAGAGGGTGATATAGTGAAACTCTGTCTCAAGAAAAGAAAAAGAAGTGAGGGTTTTTGACTAAATCCAAATTCTAAATCCAATGATTTAGAATAAACCATTTTAATAAAGGAATTTGTTCTGTGGAGTTTGGATCTGGTCTAGGGGCTGCACTTGGGGATGTGGAGGGCTACATGTGGCCTTGAAATTGCAGGTCCCCCAGCTTGGTGTGAGCTTAGGCTTCAGAATGATGCCTGCCCTGGGGCCTGGGGGACGGGCAGAGTTTTGGTGGATGGAGAATGAGCACTCCAGGTGGAGATAGTGTGTCATAGGTGTTTGTTGCTTTTGGCTGCCTGGTCTCAATTATTCATCCCTTTGATACCCAACATTCTGATTTACTTTGAGAGGAATTCTCTCCTCCCATTGGATGAAGTTTGCAAAATTATCTACAAAGATGCTTTGATTTTCTCTGGCCAAAGGCAGGTCAATTGGATACTCTCTGAAACTGGAATCTAACCAGAGTAGAGGACAAAAAAGCCAAAATCTGGGCCTTATTTCTCATTTATTCATTCTAGCTGTGCCATGAAGTGGTTGCCCAATGGTTCTGCTATGGAGATGGCTCTTCAGCTTCTGTGAGGTTCCATACATCTCCCTGTGCATCCCCTTTTCCTTAGGTAGCCAGAGCCAGTTTTTGTGGCTTGAACCAAGAACTGTTAAGTGGCGAGAGTGAAGCCATGTGAGTGGCCCTGCACAGTGCCCGGCCATCCAGTTTGTCAGCAGTGTGCATTGCACACAGGAAAGACACCACTTGGAAAGGTAATTTGGGGCCAGTGTATGAGGTTGAATGGCAGGTTGAGATTAACATTCATTTGTTGAAAAATAGAGAACTATTGACACACCTAGGCAGGGTGATGTGATTGTGTTTGTCCTTCAGGACTAATCTGACAGCAAGGTAAATGTGAAACTTGGAGAATGTAGATATCTGAGTTAGGGAGGCCAGATAGGAACTATTGTCATAGTCTGGCAGAGGTCACAGAGGCTTGGACCCATGACTGGCAAGGAAAGGTAATGCATGGATGGAAGGCCTCGGGCTTTTCTGGAAGGAGCCAAAAGGAGAGAATATGATTTGTTGAGGCCAGAGGGGAGCATGTCCCAGTGCACAGAGCTGCTGAATTCTGCTGCACTGTGCTGCAGGTGCCCCGGAGAAGTGGCCTTGCTCATAAAGAGGCGTGCAGCAGCTCCGTCTGGAAAGCACATCAGCGAGGTTTGGGCCAAATTAGTATCTTGGGTTGTCAATATTGAAGCTTTGACCACTCCCTTGACAAATAATTTTTAGTTGAGGTAGCAGGCAGGACAAGTTCCCATTTGGAAGATTTGGTATTTGTGGTTTCTTCTCCTAAAAAAATTAAAATACAGCCTCATTTTTTTTAGTGGTTCATAAAAAGTTGCAAAAGGGAAAACGTTATTGAGCAATAAAAGGTATGTTTATGTGTATTCATAAGAAGTGGGCTAGAGGCCAATTCCCACAAATGCATTCAACTTGATCCTCAGTGCTGAACAAGTGCAGGAACCCTGGAAGCTCCTGTTTCACTCAGAAAATGTAATAGAGGCAGCTTCTGCAATCGTTCAAGCTAGTAAACTTGATACAGACTGAACGTGGGGAGCTTACCCCTTTAAGTGTTGACAGTGAGCAAAATTGTGACAGTGAAAATGGTCTTTGAGGTCTGATTCTTTCCACTGTTTTCCCGGAATGGCAAATACCTGTGTTTCCACCAGTCCCCTTGTGTGTCTAACAGTGTCACTGGCTCTTACTTAGCGTATCTCAATTGCAACATCCACTGTTTATCAGGCTAGGGGATGTCACTTTTCAACTGACATTTTCTTATCTAGACAGTACAACAAGTCATTTTCCATTATGAGAACTAGACCCTTGACGTGTACAGCTATAAGACCTCTTTAGAGGAAGCAGGATGGTGCCCTGTTCAACTGGCTGTGATATTACTTTCCCGGTTCTCAGAGCCCAGAGAAAGGCAGTAGGAGGCACAATTTTTGGTTTTTTGGAAGGAATTAGGTGGGAGGAACACCCACCCTTATTCTTCCTATGAAATCACACAACAGAGACAAGTTCTACTCCCCCATACTAGGTATCACCTAAAACAAGCTAGGGCCTTGGAGGCCAAAGGTTTTGCCTTTGTTCACTTGACCCCTGCTTAGTCCCCATCTCACAGAAACTTTCTGGTCAAATGGGGTCAAAGCCCTCTTGCAGGGAGAACATATCAAGAAGAAAATGCCTCAAATATTAAAGTTTCCTTCCTTTTGTAGACATTTAGGTAGTAGAATGCTTTAGGTTTTTATTGCTCCTGTGACAAATTCCTATAAATGCAGTGGCTAAAAACAGCATAAATTTATTACCTCCTAGCTCTGGAGATAAGAAATGGGCCGAAAGCAAAGACTCAGCAGGGCTGTGTTCTTCTCTCTCTGGGGCAGGTCCGTCTTCTGGTGATCTTCAGCTTCTAGAGGCCACTTGTGTTACTTTCTCCAGTAGCATCACTCTGACATTCTCTTCTACTTCTCATTTCACTTTTAAGGACGCTTGTGATTATACTGAATCTACTTGGATAATCTCCCTATTTTAAGGTTACCTGATTAGCAGTCTTAATTCATCTGCAACATTTATTATCCCTTACCACATGATATAACATTTCCTCAGGTTCTGGGGATAGGAACACAGACATTTTTGGGGGGCTATTTATTTATTTATTTTAAAAATAATTTTATTAAATCATAATAGTGTACATTGGTGCAATCATAGGGCAGAATGTGCTTCATATACAATCAGAAATATTTTGATCATACTGTTATAGATAGCCTTCATGGCGTTTTCTTGATCACTATATAACGACATTGATACTCTACATTTAATAAGTTTCAACCAGTACCCTGCTAAGGTGCACCATAGGTGTGATCCCACCTTGGGGGCTATTTATTATTCTGCTTGTCACAGTGAGGAAAGATTAATAAATCTGCCCTCATCTCTTTTGCCTTCCTTCCTTCCTTCCTCCCTTCTTTCTTTCTTCTCTCCCTCCCTCTCTCCTTCCTTTTTTTCCTTCTCCTTCTCTCTCTCTCTTCTGTTTTTTGAGAGAGGGTCTCACTTTGTTGCCCTGGGTAGAGTGCCATGACACCAGCCTCGCTAATAGCAACCTCAAACTCCTGGGCTCAAGCCATCCTCCTGTCTCAGCCTCCCGAGTGGCTGGGAGTACAGGTGCCAGCCACAAGGCTGGGCTAGAGTTTTTATTTTTAGTAGAGACACTGGGCCTACGGGCTGGTTATTCTGAAGATCCTTTTATAGATTCTTAAGATGTATTCCAACTAGTTTATAGACCTTAAAAGTAGCACAATAAAAAATAGTTTTCAAATGACTGCAGGGAACAAGGCCCTGTGGAAGGAGCTACCAAAGGCACCAAAAGGCCTTGTGGCTTTGTACTGCCTGGAGGAATTTTCACACACGACTTGGGGGACACGGCACTCACAGCAGCTGAAGAGCTGGACACGTGGGGACCAGTTTGGCAGAAGAGGGGCATGGTCTGAAACCTACGGGCTGGGCTGCGCCCCACTGCCCCACAGCCACTCTGTCCAAGGGAGCACTTCAGTGAGGCTTGGGAGGGGGAGCAAAGCCCTGTCGTTTTCTGAGACTGTAGGTGGCCTCCAGCCTGGGGCTGCGGGTGGGAGAAGCACACTCTGTACCCTCACCAGCCCAGGGCAGGTGTAAGGCAGGTGTGAGTATGCAGCCCCACTCCGTGCTCTGATGCTGGAGAGTTCCCCCCTTCCTTCTGAAGTAGCCAGTTCCTCTTAATGACAGCAGATCAGCTGGAGTCTGAGCAGGGCTGCGGCTCCATGACACAGCGGCTGTGCTAACCAAGGAGGAAGACAGTCATTTCAAGAGGAGGCCAGAGAAGGGGGTTACTTGAAGGCCAAAAGCATTTTCAGTGACTGCTGGAAAGAAGTAAGCAGCAGCCATCAAAAGTTTCCACCCCAAGTGCTCTGGGATCACCTCAGCTGCCTTCCCTTGTGAGCATCCTTTGGTGAGCATCCTTTGAGACTGGACACACTGGGTGTGGAAACGTTTGAAGAAGGACGGAATGTTTATGTCTCTGGGGGAGCTCATGTAGACACTTTAAAATGGAGTCTTTGGGATTTGCTCCTGTGTCTCCACTATTTGTGGAACAATATGATACCTAGTCATACCAGAAATTTGCTCCAGTGACTGCTTGAAAGGCTGTCTCTGCAGCTCAGTGGTGGCTCCTTCTCTACGGTCACCACCAAGCCTCATAAAGAACAGCAGAGCATTTTTTCATATGTCTGTAGGCCATGTGCCAAAGAGTGCTCATCATCCTTAACCATCAGAGAAATGCAAATACCAGTTTGAGGTATCATCTAACCCCAGTAAGATTAGCCCACATCACAAAATCCCAAAACCAGAGATGTTGGCGTGGATGTGGAGAAAAGTGAACACTTCAGCACTGTTGGTGGGAATGCAAACTAATACGTTCCTTTTGGAAAGATGTTTGGAGATCACTTAGGGATCTAAAAATAGACCTGCCATTCGATCTTACAATTCCTCTACTAGGTATGTATCAGAAGACCAAAAATCATTTTATAACAAAGATATATGTACCAGAATGTTTATTGCAACCCAATTCATAATTGCTAAGTCATGGAAGAAGCCCAAATGCCAAATGACCCATGAATGGATTAATAAATTATGGTATATGTACACCATGGAATATTAAGCCTTAAAAAAGTATGGAGACTTTACCTCTTTCATGTTTACATGGATGGAGCAGGAACATATTCTTCTTGGCAAAGTATCTCAAGAATGGAAGAAAAAGTATCCAATGTACTCAGCCCTACTATCAAACTAATTTCACTCATATGAAAGCTATAACCCAACTATAGCCCAAGAAGAAGGGGAAAGAGGAGAGGGAGGGGGGAGGAAGGGTGGAGGGAGGGTAATTGGTGGGACCACACCTATGGTGCATTTTACAGGGGTACAAGTTAAACCTACTAAGTGCAGAATATAAATGTCTTAACACAATAACTAAGAAAATGTGGTGAAGACTATGTTAACCAGTTTGATGAAAGTATTTTAGGTTGTATATGAAACCAGCACATTGTACCCCATAATTGCATTAATGTACACAGCTATGATTTAATAATAATAATAATAATAGAACAGCAGAGGCTGAAAGGCTGCCCATGATTAATACCCTTAGTCAAGTGGAGAGTTTGGTTTTTTTCCCAAGTCTGCTGGGAAATGCAGTCAGTGGCAGGCCAGGTTTCTGTCCCCTCAGCTTCTTTTGAATCAATTGTAACTTCTTTCTATGATAGTGGCCTGGTGGTACTTGAAGCCACAAATTTATTTTCGTCCTTATTTAGAGCAGCAGTAAACTATACTTAGGAATGTGGTGCATTGCCTAAACCGTGGTCATATAGTGAAGTGATTCCCTTTCCTCCAACTGGCGAGGCTTCCCATAATAGGGCTGTCAGTTAGAGACGAATGAGGAGCATCACTCGTTTTTTTTCATAAAAAAGAAGTTCTGTAATCACAGTCCTGCCCAGAGGAAGGGTTACCATTCTTCCTTTTAAAGAACATATATCTTCTATTTTGGATATGTACTTTTTATAATGGGAATCTCACAATCTCATTAGTAGACCAGGAGTCAGTAAGGGGCCAGATAATAAATATTAGAGGCTTTGTAGGCTCTAGTGTTTTTGTTTCAACTATTCATCTCTGCCTATGTGATGTGAAAGAAGCTATGGACAACATGTTACTAAGTGGATGTGGCTGAACTATAATAAAACTTATTTATAAAAGCAGGTGGTGAGCTGGATTTGGCCTACAGGCATAATTTGCTTAACTCTGAGATAGACTATTCTTTTGTGAGACAGTTCTTATAAGCTTTACCCACAGACTGGGTAATTCATGACGAGTAGAAATTTATGTGGCTCATGGTTCTGATGGCTGGGAAGTCCAAGAGCATGGTGCCAATATGGCAAGGTCCTCAACCCATAGCAGAAGGCTGAAGGTGGAGGTAGAAGCAAGCACACAGAGAGAAATGGGCTGACTGTGCAGGGTAACTAGCCCACTCCCATGATGATGGCATGATCCTTTCAGCACAGTGTGGAGCCCCCATGATCTTACCACTTCTGAAAGGTCCCACCTCTTAAAACTGTCACAATGGCAATTAAATTTAAACATGAGTTTTGGAGGGAACATTCAGATTGAAGCAACTGATTTCCTCCTTGGGGAAATGGTTGCTATATTCTTTTCTCTTGGAAATTTTCAAGATGTTCTTGCATTCAAACTCTAAGTACACCCCAGGGGCCATTTAGAATATAATGCTAGGTTAGCTAAAGGGAAGCCATTACATTTCCTGTATGCTTTCAGCTTGTTCTATCTTGAAAGTTTATAATTAACCTGCTGCCACAGCTGCTGGGAGAAAGATTAGAAAAGGACTTTGAGGAAAAGGAGACCAAGTGTCAGAACAGGCTAACCACAGAGTGCTGGAGATAAGATCAACTGGACAACATGTTGCTGATGAGCATTGAGGAATTTGATATGCACAGAGCTTGAGGTCTGCCACAAACCTCCCTGCCTTTGCCTCTTCCCCTTGCACATCTCTCGGGAAGCAGAGGGGATGAGATGGTCTTTGAGATGATGGTTCACTATCTCCTTCTGTGCTAGCACTTGAATACACCTCTTTCCCTCACCAATACTTGCCTCTGGCACCTGATTCTCAGGCAGTGAGCAATCACCAGGTCCTGTTACCAGACTGTGTGTTTTCATTTTGTGCTTAGAAAATATGATCCTCACACAACTTCATTGCTGGCAACAAAGGACTTCTTGAGAAGTTGTTGTGTTCTACAACCCCATGGCAAAACCACATTGGAAGTACTCATAAGACCTAAGGAGGCAGGTGCCATTTTCTTAGCTAGTTTCTTACAGGATAGCTACAAAACTGGACTCTGAAGCCTGAGCAATCTTGTTGATCCCCTTGAAATCCTTGTGTGCTCTGTGCAAGCATTTATTATGAATCCAGGTAGGTCTTAGTTGGCAATACTCAAGAAGCTTTATTTGATTACTTCCTGAAGCCTATGAGATCATTGGAAATAATGGTATGAAAAGTTATGGCACCCAAGTCATTAGCTGTCTTTGTGGGTGTTAGTAATAAAACCTCATCTTTGTTCATATCATTAGAGAAGAACGGAATTCCCAATTATTTG
The DNA here is from genome assembly GCA_963573935.1 of Arctocebus calabarensis. Classification (NCBI taxonomy): domain Eukaryota; kingdom Metazoa; phylum Chordata; class Mammalia; order Primates; family Lorisidae; genus Arctocebus; species Arctocebus calabarensis. The sequence continues at coordinate 19,537 of CAUYON010063688.1, forward strand.
TTTGTTTTTTTTTTGATAATTAATTCATTTTTTTAATATTTAAAAAAGTATTTTATATAAGATGGAGTAAGAATATATATGTTAGCAAAAAAATAGCTTCTGTAGCAATGTGCTAACATTCTTTATATATAATAATTTATTATTATTATTATTTTTTTTTTGTAAGACAGAATTTATTCACAGAAAAGAAAGAAAAGAATACAGAAAACATTAAGGCATCTGTTAGAGGGAGAAAATTCTAGTGGGGAGAGAGAAGCTCTCTCCGTTTCTCTCCCAGTCTTTCTCCATCTC
>CAUYON010063694.1:0-12384 GCA_963573935.1 Arctocebus calabarensis
TCTTTATATAGTGATCAAGAAAATGCCATGAAGGCTATCTGTAACAGTACGATCAAAATATTTCTGAATGCATATGAAGCACATTGTGCCCTATGATTGCACCAATGTACACAATTATGATTCAATAAAATTATAAAAAAAAAAAAAAGGTCATTGTGGCTGCTGTGTTGATAACAGATTGTAAGAAGGACAGAAGCAGGAAGACGTTTTAGGAGGCTGTTGCCACAATGCAGGTGAGAAGGTGGAGCCTCCGATCAGGCTGGCAGCTGCAGAGGTGGCGAGAAGTGGTCAGATTCAGGTCAACTTTCAAAGCAGAACTAACATTATTTCCTGGTGAGGCAGTGTGACAGCAGCAGCGAGAGGATGGACAACAAAGTTGACGCCTCAAAAGATGATGACAGTGGGGACCATAATCAAAATGAAGAAATTAGCACACAGCAAGATGGTGAGAAAAAGAAAATGGAAAGTGACAAAAATCAGAACAATAGCAAAAGGAAGTCTGCTGTCCCTGGGCCAGCAGAGCACCCTTTGCAGTGAGGGAGGGTACTCTGGGAACCCCTGGCTGTCCTACCATCTAACAGAGCTATGCACAGAATATTCAACAGACTGTCATCTTTGCTTCTATAGAGCAGGTTTTATAGCCATGTGGTAGGTCCCGGAGACCTGACAGACCACAGTGCCTTCCATCTCTTCAAAGAAGGAATTAAACCCACGTGGGAGGCTGACCGATACAAATAAAAATGGTAGCAAATGAATTGTTCAGCTGCAAAAGGGCTTGGCCTCTCATTGCTGGGAGCATCTCATTCTGGCCATGTTAGGGGAACAGTTCGTGGCTGGAGAGCACATCTGTGGGGCTGTGGTCTCCGTCTGCTTTCAGGGTGACATTATTTCAATGTATAATGCCACCTACCAAGCAACCACAGCCCGAAAACGGGATTCACTTGGGTGACTGCTTACCGTGCCTCCTAACACCATTATGGAATACAAAACTCACACGGAGAGCGTCAAGGACACTTCAAGCTTTGGAAATACAAAAATCATGATGTGAAAGTACACAGGCTGAGTGTGTGTGTGTGTGTGTGTGTATGTGTGTGATTGCCGGAAATGGATGAGCGGCTCCAGCTAATCCTTCCATCTGCTCACTGCAGGGACATCCCTGAGCCGAGTGCTCCCCTTTCGCACTCATTCCTGGAGGACGGATTCCACTAGACAACTGCCAGTATGGCTGACTTCATAAAGAGGAAAAATAGCAAGCATGACTTTGTAATAGACAAACGTTGCTTTTTACTGGCCTTGTGTGTACGTGTTTGGGGGGATCATTCAGTCTTTTGTTTTGCTGTGTGCTGTCCAGATGCCTCCAGGGCACCCTGCTGTTTTCTTTTTATGTTGCATGAAGGGCAAAGTGATCACATTTACATTCCAGAGCTGTTGATAAGAGATACCAGTGTTATGAATGTCCCTGCATCCAGGAAAGGCTTTCTGTTAGAGAGTCCCAGGATGGCTGTAAATGTTCTCTTCTAGCCCTGCCATTAAATTATTGGAACATTTTGAAAAATAAAATAATTTCCTGTTTTAAGGGATGTTAACTAAGAATAGGAGGCATCAAGTGTGGTTTCCAAGTTTTTTCAACCTACATGAAGGGAACTATGAATAGAGCAGGTCTGGGGAAGGGGAAGGAAGATAAATCTTGTTTTAGAAAAGTTGAAGTGTAAGGTGTCCATGAGATCCAGGTGGAGGTGGAGGTACACAGCAGAATTGGAATGTCAGATCTGGGCTGGAGCTACCACTTTGTGGGTCATTCAGACACAGTATTTAAATCAACTCTAAGGGATTTTGTGCATATTTACTGATTGCAAATTCTACCAGAGCTTCTCTGGCTATTTCTCATTCTGTGAGGGTATGTTTGACTCTCAGGTTGCCTTCGACCCCCAACCTAAAGTTTCCACAAATCAGCCCAAGCCCACGTCCCTGGCTTTGCCTTCCCAGTGTTCCTGGGAGAGAGGACCAAGGTCATGTCCACAGCACCATAATTCCTTAGAACCTCCCACAAAGGGAGGCTCATGGTCTCCGTTTTGTCAAGCCAGGCCACAGCACTCCCTTGACCTTCGGGCTCATTAAGCCCAGGGAATTAAAATTCGAACTCTACTCCTGACCAATCGTGGGTCCTTGAGCAACTAACTTTTTACCTCTCTGACTCTATTTCCTTACATACAAAGCAGTAGTGACAGCACATATTTTCGATTTGCCTCACAGACTCTGAGGTCAAAATCATGATGGTGCCTCATAAACCCCACAGTGCTGCATTTTGAAGATCAAAATTCACCATCTCGGTCGTTAGTAAACCTACACACCAGTCGGCTATCACGTCAATGTTTGTGTTTTTGGTCACATATACTCCTACCAACAACTCAGGAAAGTGTTTGCTGTTATTCCAGCATGACAGGGGAGGGAACTGAAACTCAAAAGAGGTGAAGAAAGTTGTCTTCAGTGGGAAGGGATTTTAATGGAGGTACTGTAAGACACTATCTCCCGACATCACCGGTGATGACCATTTCACTAAGGACTTAATCCACAACCTTCCCCTCTATGCCAACCTACTCTCCACTGCCAGTGTCTACATTTATTCTATGAGACTCCAGAGACAGCTGTTCTACAGCTCATTCTTGGGTAAATCCTCAAGATGAAAATCCAAAGGTTGTAATGGGCAGTGCCCATAGCTCAGTGGCTAGGGTTTTGGCCACATGCACCGAGGCTGGCAGGTTCGAGCCCGGCCCTCGCCAGCTAAAGAACAATGACAACTACAACAACAAAAAAAATAACCTGGCATTGTGGTGGGTGACTATAATACCAGCTACTAGAGAGACTGAGGCAAGAAAACCCACCTAAGTTCAAGAGTCTGAGGTTGCTGTGAGCTGTGATGCCACGCACTCTACCAAGAGTGATAGCTTGGGACTCTGCTCAAAAAAAAAAAAAAAAAAAGTCGAAATAATGAGAAAATACTTTCTTCCAAGGGGATAGACATAGCTTTCAAGTCCCATTGGCCAAACTTTGTTAACACTTTATGTACACTATGTCATTTATTTTTCCATAGGTAAAATGCTACAGTTCCATAGGTAAATGCTAGTATTATCTTTATTTTATAGACAAGAAAACTAAAACTCATCATGGCAAGCAACTGATCCAAGACCACCTAGCTAGTGAATGACAGAGCTAAGACTTGAACTAAGCAAGTTTAACCTCAAAGTCTGAGCCTATATCCTCCCTGGTATACTATTCTTAGTTAAACTAGGCCCCCAGACTGCCAGGCTGTGAGTCTCACCAACTGATATGCAGGCTTTCTCGCAGTCTCTCTTGCTCATGAAATTGTTGGCATTCCCATCGCAGCTCTTATACACAAAAGGTTTGCAGAAATAGTCCTCAGCGTCAAAATACCAGCGCAGTACTTTAAGCCTACACTTCCCTACACTCCGGGGCAGTGCGCAGGGTTCTGAGGGCAGGGAACAAAGAGAGAAGAACAAAGTAAGTAGAGATGAAATGAGGAAGTCAAGTCCTCACCCACTGTCATAGTTCATGGTGTCATCATCAAAGTCATTGACAAGGCCACAGTAAAACAAACAAAAAACCCTAGTCCTAGTTATATTACTGATGCCTATAGCCCCTCTAAGAGTCACTTATTCCTTGCAAATAATATTATGAAGAGCATATCAAGAATATTGTACTTTGGAGCCAATCTTTCTTCTCTACTGCTCTGAGCTTCAGGAGGACACGACTTACAGATCCAAGTAACAAACAAGTTGGGTTTACTGTTTGTTGCATTGCAGAAGACAAACATGAAGCAGCTCAGTAAGAAGCTGTTAGAAAAAAAATCTAAAGATGTGGCACACCCTTTGGGTATGGGACACAACTACGAGAGGGAGTGTACCTAAAAAATTCAAACATTGTGACCTGGTTGTTTGTACCCTCACAAAAACCTGAAAGAGAGAGAGAGAAAGAATCTAAAGACGTGAGGGTGTGCTCTAAAGCCTGGGTGCTCTCAGAAAGTGGGGCAATTCAATGACTGGGTGTCCCAGGGAATCTTAACTAATATAGAGGGAAGACTAGAGTGAGGATAAAGCTGCAAGTGGCAGAGAAGCATAAATCACCCATGTTATCTGGGAGAGGGAGGTGCTCGGTATCTTGTAGGTTTCACAGTGATCTTGGTTTTGTCTCAGTTTATCATGATCTCAGAGTGATCTTGTTTGGTATACCTGTCCTAGGAAATTTTTTTACAAAGTCAGACTATTAAATTCACAAATTCATCCTAAAACAGTGCTACATACTTTATTGCTGAATATCACCATGGTCACCTTGAAGTACTCCCTTGGCCCTCTGGTGACCATAGTGATATCCAGCAACAAGGTACATAGGACATTGTCTAAGGTGAGTTTGTAAAACTAACTGTCAGACCTTGCATGATGACAGTTCCGATGGCCATTCCAGAAAGAGTTCCAACTAGGCACTGGTGTCAATGATTAGCTTCCTAAGGGGTGTACCTTAAAGATGACCATGGAGATATTCAACAGGGAGATATATAGCCCTTTTTCTAGGAAGAGTTCGTGAACTTAATTGTGGGACCTCATATGTCCAACAAGGGATCCATGTGGCTTAGCTGTGAATATCAAGTCAGTCTTCAAACATTAGGTGATACATTTTTCTTCCTTGGTATTTCATTTCTTTTATGTATCAGGCACTTTGTTAGGCACTTGGGGTATAGAATTGCAATGTAGAGCAAACCCTCCCTTCTTTGGACACTTCTGCATATTACCCTATCAAAATCTTATAATAGATTCTTTCTAACAGCTTCTTACTGAGATGCCTCATGTTTGTCTATGGCAACCATTCTGCATAGCCACAAGTAATAAACCCTACTTCTTCAACTGCAGTTGTGTCCCTGGTAGTCTTTGTCCAAAGGACATGGACAATAGATATTTGCTGAATAAATGAATGAATGAGACTGGAGGCAGTAGCTCATGTCTGTAATCCTAACACTCTAGGAGGTCGAGGTGGAAGGATCCCTTGGGCTCAGGAATTCAAGACCAGCCTGAATGAGGTTGAGACCCACTGGCTACTAAAAATAGAAAAACTAGCCAAGTGTGGTGGTGCACACCTTGTAGTCCCAGCTACTCGGGAGGCTGAGGCAAGACGATCTCTTTTTCTATTTTTTTATTTTTTATTTATTTTTTGTTTTTGGAGACAAGAGTCTCACTTTTTCCCCCTCCATAGAATGCCATGACATCATAGCTCACAGCAACCTCCAACTTTCGGGCGTAAGCTACTTTCTTGCCTCAGCCTCCCAAGTAGTTGGGACTATAGGTGCCTACCACAACACCCGGCTATTTTTGGAGATGAGGGTCTCGCTCTCGCTCAGGCTGGTCTCAAAACTGTGAGCTCAGACAATGCACCTGCCTCAGCCTCCCAGAGTGCTATGATTACAGGCATGAGCCACTGCACCTGGCCTGCAAGAGGATCTCTTGAGCCTAAGAGTTTGAGGTTGCTGTGTGCTATGACACCATGGCACTCTAGCCAGGGGCAACTGAGTGAGATTCTGTCTCAAAAAAAATAAAAAAAAAAAGAATGATTGAATGTGTGAGTGAATGAATGAATCTATATAAAACACACAGTTCCTTAAGTTACCAGAAAACCTCCTAGAAGACCAAAAAACCTCAAAATGACCCCAGCATCTAGGCTCTTGACACAAAGTGAGTATGCAACAAGTATTAGTTGTTTGTAAATAATTGAATTTTGGACCAACGAAGACTAGCGTCAATATTATCTAGTTGATGGCTGCTATGTCTAGATTCATGGTTTGTACTTGACAGTTGGAAATTGAAGAAGAAAATGAGAAAAGCATGACCCTGGCCTCTTTGTGCTACCATCCAGTCGAGTCTGGGCAGAGTAAAAAGATGGAAACCAGGTAACTCTACCCTCAATCCAGACGCTACTACCTTGATAGGGATCCATGCACCTCTTCCTACAGCCAAAAAGGCAGCACTTCAGGGATTCCTCGCAGTCAAAATCCGTTTTGCACAAGTCAGCCTGTTTGAAGAAACAGGTGACTCTTTCTTGGATGCACGTTCCTGGTTTACCTGCAAGAAAGAAATGTCCAAACTCACATCCCTTGAGAGTTTTAGCTCTTTGCCTCCCATGGCAAAGGTGAGTATGAAATTCTCTCAGCCCTATCCTCTAGCTTCAGTTTTCACATCTTGATCTGCTTCTATTTAGGGGATCTGTCTCTTACCATTGTTAGTCCATTTAGATGGGTCTGAATCAGGAATTCATACCTAGGAAGAACTTAAAGAAAAGCAGCTTGGATTCTAGGACAAGCTAGTTAGGTAGCCTTAAATTCAGGAGTGCCCCTCTCTTCTTGAAACCTAATATTTTAGTGCTTAACTCCTTTGCCTCTAGTATCTGAATTGACAGGGGAAATTAGTTAAGGAGCGTGGAAACATCAAGGAATAGGAGTCAGGAGGCTTAACTTTGGCCCTTGACTCTTGTGAACTCAAGACCAATCTGAGTTTGACTATATGACTTCCAAGTTCCCTCTAAGGGGGAAAGGAATGGTGGAGTGGAAGAACAGCATTCAGATCTGTCTTGAGATCCTGGCTCCAACATGAGCTAGCTAAATATCTTGAGAAAGTATTTTATTAATGTCTGAGTCAGAAGTTTTCCACCTTGAAAATGAGAATGGCAATGCCTGCCTTACAGGCTGCTTGTAAGAGTTAGGAAGGATGATGTTGATAATGCACTTACCATGGCACCTGGCACAAGGTAAGAACTTAGAAGACATGGAGTTACTTCTTCCCTTTCCTGGGTTAGACCTGGCTTCTGGATTTCAGTGCTTGTGGTAGGCAGAATGTTAAAGTTGCACCCCTAAGATTCCCATCCTCTGGTGATTGACTCAAATAAGAATCTAGATACTACTGTGAAGAGATTGAGCAGAAAAATTAAACTCCCAAGTTAGTTGACCTTAAAGATCAGAGAAGAACCAAGTGGACAAACTATGAAAAGGATCCAGCTGGTAACTTGGAAGATGGCTGAGGCCGCGTGCTAAGGAATGAGGGTGACCTCTGGAATGGACAGCCAGTAGGGAACCTCAGTCTAAAACTTCAAGGAAATGTTTCTGCTGACAACTAGTGATCCTGGAAGAAGTTCTTGTCTACCAAAGGAGAACTACATCTTTGTCTGACACTTAGAGCTCAGCCTGGTGAGGACCCGAGCAAAGAACCCAGATGCTCCACGCCGAACTTCCGACCTACAGAAAATTTGTTGCACAACAACAGATGGATAATCTAGTGCTTAGTGTGGCTCCGTGGCTGGAAAGTGGACGTCTCTTCTGTGGAATCTGAGCAGAGAAGCATGAACCCCCTGGATACGATTGAGTCTTAGAATGAGAGGACTTCAGAATTGGAAGTAACATACTTATCATTGGCGCCAACCTCCTGAGATCACAAGTTTTATAAAAATGAGGCCATATAGGATAATAGAGTGAATTAGGGGCAAGTCTGGGATTTATAGTCCAGGACTCACATCAGAAGCCCCACCTTCCTTGAAGACTGGCCACTGAGAGTTTTGGCACTTTCTTTTTCTTTTCTTTCTTTCTTTTTTTTTTTTTTTTTAGAGACAGAGTCTCACTTTATCACCCTTGGTAGAGTGCTGTGGCATCACAGTTCACAGCAACCTGGGCTTAGGCGATTTATCTTGCCTCAGTTTCCTGAGTAGCCGGGACTACAGGCACCTGCCACAACACCCAGCTATTTTTTTGCAGTTTGGTTGAGGCCGGGTTTGAACCTGCCACCCTCGGTATATGGGGCGGGCACCCTATTCACTGAGCCACAGGTGCTGCCCAGAGAGTTTTAGCACTTTCTAGCTACACTTCTTATCCTTCCTGGCACCCTTAATGCACCCTCCAACTATGGCTTAAAGCTAAAAAGAATGTGTGGTTCCTAATTTGGAGCATACATCAAAATCATCTATGCATCTTCCAGAAAATACAGACTCTGGACTGAATCAGAATCTCTAGAAAGAGAGGCTATGAATTCTGCTAGTAAAAAAGAACCCCAGGTGATCCTGGAGCAGAGAGTTGGGCATCAGAATATAGGCTTCTACTCGGGAACCATTGTTCTAGATTTGGGCAGAAGGCAAGTTAATAAAATTCAAGAGACACTTCCAAAGAGGTAAAGAAGCATAGAAAGGGTAGCCTTGGGATTGTGAAGACAAACCAGCCCACACGAGTATTGATGTCAGCCTCCCTCTTGCTTTCAGGAGCCTCCTGTACCTTTGGTTGAGTTTTAGTCATGGTAGCGCCTCCTCCATTGCCAGCTTGAATTCTGTTTTGAAGAATTCAAAGCCCTGCCCCCTCCCTGGTTGGCTTTTCTCTGGCATTTGCCTTGTGTGTATAGCCTCCTTGCTGATACCTGCACCCCGAGGGGGCCCTCTTCATCTGCTGGGGAATTCTGACTTCATCTGTCTCCTGACATTACCTGCCACATACTTCCTGGTGATCACATCCATTCCCATGACCTTGACTGTGATTCCCACATCTCTCTGCAGGCCCAGCCTCTATTCCAAACTGAAGGCACTTATTTCCAACTGCCTGGGAAAGAGATCATTTGGGCATCCTGTGAGCACCTCTATTCTAACACGTCTAAGACAGAGATAGTGTCTCATCGTGTGTAAGCAGCATCTCCTTACTCTCTGTCTCCCATCTTGATATTTGCACCAGCAGGCACTTGATCTCAAGTGGCAGATTTTAGCATCACTCTGTTATTAGAGTCCAGGGATTCATTCATTGCTGTCTGCCACCCAGCATCCTATTAGTTATGGGTTTTGGTCAATTCTGTCTCTGAAATTTCTCTCTAAACCCCTGTCCTCTCCCTCTGCTTGGCCACTCCTTTCAGGTCAGCACCTGAATTCATCCCCTCTTCTTTCTTAAACTATCACAACAGCCTCCTCCCCAGACCTCTCCTCAGCCTCAAGCCTGATGATTCTCACTCTATCGCCCTCGGTAGAGTGCTGTAGTGTCACACGGCTCACAGCAACCTCCAACTTCTGGGCTTAGGGGATTCTCTTGCCTCAGCCTCCTGAGTAGCTGGGACCACAGGTGCCCACCATGACGCCCGGCTATTTCTTGTTGCAGTTTGGCCGGGGCTGGCGCCCTATTTGGGTATATGGGGCCAGTGCCCTACCCAATGAGCCATAGGCACCGCCCAGATGACTCATTAATTTAAAAACAATTAGTCAGGTGCACACCTGTAATCCCAGCACTTGGGAGGCCAAGGCGGATAGATTGCCTGAGCTTACAGGTTCGAGACCAGCTTGAGCTAGAGAGAGACCCCGGCTCTAAAAATATGGTGGGCGCCTGTAGTCCCAGCTACTTGGGAGGCTGAGGCAAGAGAATCACTTGAACCCAAGGGTATGAGGTTGCTGTGAGCTAAGACACCACAGCACTCTACCAACGGTGACCAAGTGAGACTCTGTCTCAAAATAAGTAAATAAATATAAAAATAATTAAACTTGGAAAAACACATATTGGGAAAAGTTAGAGAAATGATTTGGGGGGATCAGGTGAGGAAAGGACTTGAAGGTCAAGGTAGTGAGCGGGGTGGCTATCTACCCACAGTAGAGGTGGCCTCATCTGACACTAGTCCTTGCCGCATGTCCAACCCTCCATCCCCAAGAACGTCTCCTACAAAAGAAGTGCGGCAGCTTTTTTGAACCCACTTTGGATTTTGTTGGCCAGCGATGCAGAGGTCTGGTCCAAAGAGAGAGAGAGAAGCACCAGGAGAGCTGCGTTCCTCCAGGAGAGGGCAGAGATGTGGAGGGGACGGTGCCTGTTGAGGATGAGAAGAGAGGCAGGAGTTAATTTCAATCTAGAGAGAGACCAAAAGTGCCTGTAGATGACCACCAGATTCCCTTAGTTCAGGGACAAGAAAACTGACACCCAGAATGCAGCAGGGATTTGTCTGAGGTCAGAGGGTGAGTCAGGGGAGGTTAGGACATTCAGTTCCAGGACCCTGTCTGATCACCCCAATTCTGCCAGTGTGCTGTACTTTGTCCTAGCCAAACACTGTGTGCTGTCTTGCTCCTGGGTAATAAGAGGCCACGCTTGAATGATCACAGAAATTTGTTTGGAACAGTTGCCAGGCTGGTTTGCCCACAGTTGCTCCAGACACTAGTGAGCATCTTTTCTTTGTTCCCTTGAAGACAGAAGCTGATTTTATGAGATTTTCCAGAAGGCCTGGGCAGACCCTACTGAATTTCGGTTCCTCAGAAGCAGAACTCAGATGACCTTGGGTTAATTAAGAGATTCCTCTTAGTCTTCTGTTGCTACCCAACCTTTGTCTTTTATGAGGCTTCCAGACAAGATAAACAGATGCTACTTTTTCACTTATTCAAGCCCTTGTTTTCCATATATAGCTTTCACATACAACCCTTAGTGTAGTTTTTATTTTAAGGTGTAAAAATGAATAATGCCTTATTGAATTAACTCTCCGAGTTTCTGTAAGTTCAAATTTTTTTTAGATGCCACATAAAAGTGAGATCATGTGGCTCAGCACCTGTAGCACAGTGGTTAGGGCACCAGCCACATACACCAAGGCTGACGGGTTCGAACCCAGCCCGGGCCAGCTAGATAACAATGACAACTGCAACAGAAAATAGCTGGGCATTGTGGTGGGCACCTGTAGTCCCAGCTACTTGAGAGGCTGAGGCAAGAGAATCTTTTAAGCCCAAGAGTTTGAGGTTGCCGTGAGCCGTGATGCCACAGCACTCTACTGGGGTGTGACATGGCTAGACTCTGTCTCAAGAAAAAAAAAAGTGAGATCATGTGATATTTGTCTTTCTGTGCCTGGCTTATTTCACTTAGCATAATATCAGGTTTACAAGTACCTATGTTGTGGCAAATGACAGAATTTTCTCCTTTTAAAAGGCCGAATGGTATTCTATTGTAAATATATACTAAATTTGTATCCATTCTTTTGTAGCTGGGCTCTTAGAATTGCTTCCATATCCTGGCTACCGTGAATAGTGCTGCAAAGAACACAGGAGTGCAGGTAGCTCTTTGACACATGGAATTCATTCTTTTGGATGTATTTCCAAATGTGGGATTGTTGGATGATATGGCAATTCTATTTTTAGTTTCATTGAAGCACCTCTACACTGTTCCCCATAATGGCTGAACTAATTTACATTCTCACCAGCAGTACGCATCCCTTTTTCTCCACATCCTTGCCAACATCTTATATCTATTATCTTTTTATATATATATATATATATATTTTATATCTATTATCTTTTTGATAGCAGCCATTCTAACAGATGTGAGATGATATCTTATTGTGGCTTTAATTTGCATTTCTCTGGTGATTAGGGATGTTGGGCATTTTCTAATAAACCTTCTGACCATTCGTGAATCTTTTTTTAAGAAATGTCTACTATTCAGGTGCTGGGATAATGAAAAAGACTGAAACTGGACCCACGTATTTCACCATTTCCAAAAATTGATTCAAGATGAATAAAAGATTTAAATGTAAGGCATAAAATGATGAATCCTAGAAGAAAGTAGGGGAAAAGCTCTCGAAGATGTCAGACTGGAGAAAGATTTTATGAAGAAGACTTCCATGGCTATTGCAACAGCAACAAAAATAAACAAATGGGACTTAAACTTAAAAGCTTCTGTACAGCCAAGAACACAAAAATCAAAGCAAGTAGATAACCTTCAGAATGAGAAAAGATATTATATATCTAGAGGGAACTCAAATTAATCAATAAAAAAAGTAGTTAACAATCCCATTTATCAGTGGTCAAGAAACATGACCAGATCTTTCTCTGAGGAAGACAGACAAATGGCTAGCAAACGTAGGAAAAAATGCTTGTCATCCCTAATCATCAGAGAAATGAAAATCAAAACCATCCTGAGATATCATCTAATGCCAGTAAGATTGACACACATCACAAAGTCCCAAAGCTGCAGGTACTGGTACAGATGTGGAGAGATTGGAACACTTTTACACTGTTGGTGGGACTACGAACTAAAACAGCCTGGAAAGAAGTATGGAGAATTCTCAAAGAACTCAAATTAGATCTCCATTTAGCACCACAATCCCACAAGTAGGCATCCAGAAGAAAAAAACCCTTTTCTCATAAGGACATTTGCCCTAGACTGTTTATCGCAGCTCAATTTATTTTTATTTTTTTATTATATATTTTTTATTAAATCACAGCTGTGTACATTAGTGCAATCAAGGGGTACAATGTGCTGGTTTCATATACAATCTGAAATGTTTTCATCAAACTGTTTAACATAGCCTTCATGGCATTTTCTTTCTTTCTTTTTTTTCCCCAGTG
>CAUYON010063695.1:0-12286 GCA_963573935.1 Arctocebus calabarensis
GTGCTTACATGGATGGAGCTGGAACATATTCTTCTTAGCAAAGCATCTCAAGAATGGAAGAAAAAGTATCCAATGTACTCAGCCCTACTATGAAGCTAATTTAAAGGTTCCATATTAAGACTATAACCCAACTGTAGCACAAGAATATGGGAAGGTAGGGAAGGGGGAAGGTTGGGATTGAGGGAGGGTAATTGGTGGTGCCACACGTACAGAGCATCTTAGAAGTGTACAGGCGGAACTTACTAAATGCAGTATACAAATGTCTTCATACAATAACTAAGAAAATGCTATGAAGGCTATGTTAAACAGTTTTATGAAAACATTTCAGATTGTATATGAAACCTGCACATGTACCCCTTGATTGCACTAATGTACGCAGCTATGATTTAATAATAAAAAAAAAGAGAGAGAGAGGCTTAGGGAGGCAATGAGAAAACACATCCAATTGACACCTGACTCCATAGAGGGTCAGATTATTTTAAAAGACAAATTTATCCCTCAAACGGCCCCAGACATTCAAAGAAAACACCAAAAATTGGCTATAGTCCCAGACCATAACCTGGAGAATCTTCTTAAAATGGCCACTATGGTCTTTTGTAAGATCTCTCCGAGATCTGGAGAGAAAGGAGGAAAAAGAGAGAAAGGAATAGAAAAGAATGACAGCTAGTAATAATGGCACTCTGGCAAACGAGCAATCTTCAGGAGCAGAGGGAAACCAGAGGAGCTAAAAGCAAGTGCTTCCAATGTGGCCAGACTGGCCACTTCAGAGAAGACTGCCCCAGCAGCACCCACTGGCTGGGCAAGCCACCTGACCCCTGTCCAGAATGCAAGGGTGACCACTGGAGGGTGGCCTGTCCCCAGAGGCGAAGGCTTCCTGGGACAGTGACCCCATTGGAGCCCAAACTGGACTGAGAGAGCCTAGGGCAAATTCTCATGGCTCCAGTTTGTGTCATCACCCCTCAAGAGCCCCAGGTTTGCCTTTTAGTGGAGCACCAGGAGAGAAAATTTCTTTTGGACACTGGAGCAACCTTTTCTGTACTTCTCTCTAATCCTGGTCTTTTATCTCCCAAATCCATAACTATACAGGGGGTGTCTGGACAGTCAGTTATTAAATTTTTCTCCCAGCCTCTAAGCTGCAATTGGGAATACTTGCTGTTCTCTCATGCCTCCCTAATCATCCCTGAAAGTCCTGCTCCCCATTTGGGGAGGGACATACTAACTAAAACAGGAACTTTTCCTCCCTGGAGATCTAGTCATGATCAAAACTCTTTCCTCTAATTCACCTTTCCTGTCCCCAACTTGGGAAGTCCCCTTTCCTATTATCTTGTCTTCTTCTACTGTTAAAGTTATAGGAGTCAATTCCTGCAGACATCATTCAAGAGTAAAGTCCTGGAACCCTTCATCTTCTACGGAGGCAAGCAATGAAGACAGCCAACCACAGACCACCTACACTTGTGAGCCAAAAGAAAGTTTGAAGTTATTATTTAGGAAACAGCAAGAAAAATCCTAATATGGTTTTCTTTTAGCATCACTGAATTAGTGCTTCTGACCTGACACTGTTCTACCTTTGCCTAATACTGATTACACTGTAATTTATGTTTCCAGAAATATCATCAAGCCACACGCAATAAAGATGGTTCCAGTCCATGAACCTCTGTATCACTCTCCCTCTGGAGAAACCCTAACTGCCCCCTTCTATCATCGCCCGATTCAGCAGGAAGCAGTTAGATCAAGTCTTCGCCCTTTTTCCCTAACAGCAGTTGGGGTTTCTACTCGGAGAGGGAGAATTGATGCAGGACATTCGGCACCCTAGCCAGCTCAGTGGAGCTGGCAGACCTGCTGCCTCATCCTTGGCGGTGTCAGTGCTGTGGCAGCCAGCTGAAGAGACAGCGGGCTAGATGACAGGCAAGGAGGGGGACCTGCAACCCCCCACCGGAGTCTCCAGTAGCCAAAAAGTCTGAACAACTGCTGAGGAGACACCTGTGCCTTGGTGTCTCCTTCACTTTGCACTTAGGACTAAATGTGGAACCCCCATTTCCTATGCCTAGGCCAATTTCGTGTGAATTTCCTAGGCCTCAATTCCATGAATGGACTATATCCATTCATTGATACATTCATTCACTTTGCCCCTGGCTGAAGGGACTGTAGTCATTCATTTCCTGGCCAAGGAGCCCATGCACTTATATATACCCTGAGACTAGAGGCCTAAAGAAGGAGACCGGAAAAGACTGGGAGAGAAACGGAGAGAGCTTCTCTCTCCCCACTCGAGTTCTCTCCCTCTACTAGGAGCTTTAGTGTTTTCTGTTTTCTGTATTCTTTTCTGTAAATCAATTCTGTCTTACCACTTGGGGGTAGGGGAGAAATAATGTAATGAAGAATAATAAAATACATGTATTTAAAAATTAAAAAAAAAAGAAAGAAAAAAAAAGAAACTTACTAAATGCAGAATACAAATGTCTTCATACAATAACAAAGAAAATGCCCTGAAGCCTATGTTAAACAGTTTTATGAAAACATTTCAGATTGTATATGAAACCAGCACATTGTAGCCCTTGATTGCACTAATGTACATAGCTATGATTTAATAATAGAAACAAACAAACAACAAAAGAATAAACTCAGTCAAGTTGCATAATCTTGTTGTATCAAGATACACCTTTTGTTCTTACCCTTTCCCTTGTGAAGACGTGAGTGATACAATGCCTACATGATGAAATGACATGAGGTGAATGACATACCAGTGTTAGGCTACTATTGACTTTCTGACTGATTGTTTATCAGAAGGAGGAGCATAGGCTTTGAATGATCCTGCATCATGGAGCCATGATGATGTTGATGTTTGGATGTCAATAGCAGATCATGTGGATAACTAATGGGTGCATAGCATATCCAATATGGATACAATGGCCAAGAATATGAGTTGCATCCTGGATGGGATAAAGTGGAATGGCTAGAGATTTCATCATACTATTCAGAAGGGCAGGAGATTTTAAAATTTATGAATTGCTTAATTCTAGAATTTTTCAATTAACATTTTGGGACCAAGGTCAACTGTGGATAACTTTCTGTGAGACCACAGAAAGAAAAACTGAGATGTGATGTTGTGAAACATTTGTTTGGTCTTAAATCCTGTATACAACTTCTAAGATCCTTAGTCTTCAAAGTTATGGCTTTTTATTTATTTGGTCTTAATTCCTAGTATACAACTTCTAAGATCCTTAGAGTCTCCAAAGTTATGGCTTTTTGTACTGTAATGGTGGATAACAGCTCCCAGGTGGCTTCAGGATGGAGGTTGTTCATTGAAAAGACAATAGGATTAGAGGTTTGGGATTTGGAGCCCCATCCGCTACCTCCGGGGAGGGGAAGAGGCTAACGGAAAACTTGATGACTAGTTGGTCATTTAATCATCCATACCTATGTACTAATAAGGAAGCTCTCATATAGGGACTAAGTTCAGAGAGCCCCAAAATAGTTGACCACATGGAGGTCTTGGAATGTGGCACCCCTGGGAGGGTAAGAAAGCACTACACCCTTTTAAAGAAAACTTGTGTAAGGATGAGGAACTCACTAGGGTTTCATGGTGCAGGTAAAGATTTCTTACATAAAATTTAGAACAGAAAGAAGTAAAAAGTTTATTTTACTTTCTTAGAATGAAATAAATAGAAGGTGGAGAGGAAGAGATAGAAAAAGAAAAGAAAAAAGGAAAAGAGAAAGGAGAGAAGAGAGGAGGGAGAGGCCTTGGCACACAAAGGAAGAAAAAAAGTGCCAGTTGCCAAGCAGAAGGTGCACCTGGTTTTTATGGCTACGAACAGAAAGGAAAAAAGTTGTGACTGAGGTCATTTGCTATAAGTGCTGTGAGGTAGCTGTGTCTAGATTTTCTCTTCTTTTTTTCCCTTGCCTGCAGACCTTCTTATCTTTTGTCTGGCCAAACCAAATTGGTGTGGCTCTTTCTTTCAGTTTGCTCAACTTTTTTCAGATGCTAAAAACACTCTTGGCATGTAATTAGTTAATTTTAAAAGACAGGAAATTAATCTCAAGAATGGCAAGTTTAAAATTATTGACCCTGAGATCAATTTTGTAGACAGAGACTAAAAGAGATTATAGTTGTCTGTCAGATAGTTCATTAGCAAAGCTATCCTTTCACTGATGCATCTCTTCATCTTGTGTCCTTTGCAAAATACCTTCCCTAAATTATGTGAGCTTCTATAGCAAATTAATTGAAGCTAAAGAGATGGGATTTGATTAATTTGTGAGAACTTCAACTTATAGCTGGTTGGTCAGAAGTTCTGGGAGTGCAGATTTGTGACTGGTGTGGGGAGGAGCCAGGTTTAGACACTGAGCCTCCACCTGGGGGATCTGAAGCAATGTCTAAGTACATAGTGTTAGAATTGAATTAGAGGATACACAATTGGTGTCTTCTGCAGAGTAGATGGGGGTAGAGAACCTTCTCCCACATTGGTCACAGACATCTGTGTTGATGATTGCTGTTGTGGTGTGACAGTAGAGTAAAAGCACATTGAGTATGTGTTTCTACACATTCATCAGATAAGAGGGGACTACTATATGCTTTGTCCTGGTCTCTTAGTCCAGAAAACATGCTTTTCAAGTTTGGCATTTTTCACTTGTAATACTGATTCTGCTAATTAGACCATTTCATACTGGTCTGATAAGGTTTAGATAGGCTTATGATTATTGTACATAACAGTTCATTTGTAGACATAAAATTTTGTTAAGTCACACACCTTTTGGGGGCAAGGCATAATTGTAAGAGGGACTTTACCTAACAAAAGCAATCAGTGTAACCTGGTTTCTTATACCCTCAATGAATCCCCAACAATAAAACAAAAAAATTGTTAAGTCCTATTCTTTCTTGCATTTGATCAATACCAAGGAGGAGAAAGTAAGAGTTCTTAATGCATTAGTTGCCTACTAATAGTATAATTCATATTAATTCTAGTATAGTCTCCTGGTATGGTCCCAAATGAATACTTTGTAACACAGCATCAGAATTTTATGCTTATTTTTTATATAACAAGGTGTAAAGCATGCACAAAAGTGTGCTTTATTTCCTTCTTCGTGAAGGTGGAGTCTTTCTGTTATTTAGACTAGTCCCAAACTTCTGGGCTCTTCAAGGGATCCTCTCACCTCAACCTCCAGAGTAGCTTGAGATTATAGATCACCATGACTACATAGGCTTTTAATATTCTATAATTTTCTATTGTTGTTTTTAAAATATATTTTACTTTTTTCTTGAATAGTGGATGATATTACTGAAGATGCTGTGTTCAGGTAGGATTTTGCAGACTTTTAAAAATTAAGTGTTAATGAAAAGAATACAAAGCAAAGAAACTGATATTTGAAGAGTAAGTATCCTACTTTGGGCTAGACACCGTACTGAGTGCTTAACATTGATCAGCTCATCTAGTAATCACAAGTGCTTTGCAAAGAATTTGTGATATTACCTTTTTAGTATTAGACAAGTGTGGTTCAGAGAGGTTGATTGTCCCATGATCCCGTAGTTCAAAAATAGCTGACTGATGATTGATGAGGAACTTTTCTGACTCCCAAATCCCTTCTCTTTGCCCCTTAGCATAGACTCATATGTGCAGCACTGCAATCCAGGTACAGATCCAACTCAGATCGATTCAGAAAGTCAAATTTATTTATGTGTTAACTATCCTAAAAAGTGTTCCATAGAAGTCTGGTTAGTCCAAGAACTTGTCCTGATACATATGTGTTTGACAGCTGCTGTGGTTCTTGTTTTTTATCATCAAAAGTTTTAGGGGAAAAGTCTGATTTTGCTGTGGCCACAGGACCATAGATTTTACATGAGCAAGGCCCAACAAATCCTAGAGAAGAATAAATTCACTGTGTGCAAAGGACATCTACATGTAGGCCATGTTTCGTTAATGATACTTAGCTTCTATTTAGAGCAACGTATTTCATACTTTTTTTTTTTTATCTCATAGCACACTTGAACATATTATTAAACCTCCATAGCACACTTAAATTATGTTGATAAAAGAAGAGTACAAAAAAGTACTCTCTTAGAATTTAGTACACAGACCATCGAATACATATCCACGTAAGAGAAAAACTCAAATTAATTCAAGGTGGGAGGCAGAGGAATGAAGGAGCAGAGAGAGGGGAAGAGAGAGGTGGATATGAAGTTATGATGTATGGAACACCTCTTGAAGGTGGGGCACAATTATAAGGACGTTACCTAACATGCAAACAATGTAACTTGATTCTTTGTACCCTCAATGAACCTGAAACAATAATAAATAAATAAATAATAACAAAATGCAAAAAATAAAAAAAACTTACTATGCTTTAAACTTTTTTAAAAAATAATTTAATTAATGATCTTTAAAATTTTTCATGACACACCTAAGATCATCTCACAGCACATCAATGTGCTACAGTACACAAATTGAAAATCACTGATTTAAAAGATTTTTATGATTTATCTTCTACTTCCCAGTAAGTAGAAATAAGACTATCATTAGCTAGTTGCACATGTCTAGTTCCTTGAAGCTTTTTCTTGTTTTCTAGTGCCTTTATTCTTTTTTTGTGACTTTTGTATAATCTTGTTTTTTTTTCCCTTGTTGATGTTTCTTTATTTCTAATATTTTTTCCATTTCTGCCAGCAAACTCTTCCTGATATTTCTATAGGATAATCTAAAGCACATACAATTTCAGGAATTTTTAGGAATCTCAGAGACCAAGTAAGATACCATCTATGGATTCCACCTGTATTTAACATCCTCATGTAGTGGTTTTTCAGATGACATACAATGAGATTAAAGTGACTCATTTAGAAACAGTAAGTGGTAGGAGTGAGATATGAACTCCGGTTTCTTAATTCAAAGCCCAGGATTCTTCCTTCTTTGTCATTGTGTAGAGGTTTTGATAAAAGAATGGGGGAGTGGGTCTAGTCTACCCAATAGAAGGTGATAAGAATAGAATTAGTTGGTGAACTCAGTGGAAGTGGATATGAATGGATTGGTAGGGGAAGTCCAAGTTTGAAAAGAACACTGGGATGCATTGGATGAGAATATTTGGTTTCTAACAAGTTTATTAAAGAAGAGTCATAGGAATGAAGGGGAAGATATATCAGATGTTATCTAGAAAAGCATTTTACAAGAGAGAACTCAGGGGGTCCTGAACATGTTGCTGCTTATTTGTTTGTTTGATTAGAAAAGCTGATAATCATAGATGTTGCTATTGAAAGATGTTAACACATTGCTGATTAGTCACAGGTTACCAGGTAACTCCAGTAACTGGTAACCCCAGTTTCTGTATAAAATGCTGGTCAACAATGTGTTAAGATGTTAGAGGCACTAAGTGATCCTATATTATAAGCAGGTGAAAGATGAAGAGGGGAGAAAGACTACACTAGGCTGAATTTGGGACAACTGGGAATTGAGACTGGAAGAATCAGGGAACAGCTGCTATTTTAACAAATTGTTGACTGGCAATTTTATGCAGAATCATCTGTGTTACTGGATAACTCATTATTGGTCAGCAATGTGTTAAAAGAATTTGGGAAGTGTCTCTAAATCAGTTAAGGATGTGGTATTACCTACTTCCACCCCAATTTATAAAGGGTTGGCTTAGAGCCCTTGAGTACTAGGGTCTAGAGGTTCCTGATCTATTAATATATAGATATGTGGCCAAGGACATGTGTCCCCCTCATCTCTGCCTCTTTTTCAAGTTCACTGATATCTTTCCCAGGTACACACAGGATAGGGCAGGAGTAATAATGGCCAAGGAATCACACATGGAGCTTCAGCTGATTAGTTCATAACATGCCTGTGCTGGGAGAGGATGACTAAGATTTCATTTACCTTGTTTTCCAGGAGCAGAGAAATAAGAGGTCTCTGCTCTTGGTCATTTGGACCATCCTTTCAAAAATCTGTGCTTTCTTAAACTGAAGATTTAGAGGTTTTAAGTGCCATGGATCCCTGAAGAAGAGGGATCTTGAAGTGGGAGCGCATAGGCTTAAAGATAGTGCTTTGGGAAATAGAAGTATAACTACCAGGATTTTCTTTCTCCAGGAGTCTCTCTCCATGGGTATTTGAGTGGTTAAGAAGGTTTTTGAGGCTTTGATAGTTTATGAGGATATGAATAAGGCAAGGTATATACATATATATATATATAATTATATTTTATAATTCTTCATATTTTACTCTTTCTGGAAAGAGTATTCCCAACAACAACATAGACATTTGTTCTTTTTCTCTCATTTTTCCCTATACTGATTACCAAAGCTTATTCATTTCTTCTTTGTATACTTAGCTTTGAAATATTTTAGACATTTCTGGGTATGCCTTGTAGTGTTTGAGAGTAAAGAGAAGCAATGGGCCTTCATAAATGGTTTCCATGCGGAAGGTCTGAGACTGCTACCAATTTTGAGTGATGCAGTTTAGCCTTTGAACCAGAGCTAGATAGTGGAGAAGATAATGAAGCTAGATAATGCATCATTTTTTTTAAAATTTTCAGATTGATATAAGGATATATACAATTTACAAAAGGTCAAGTCCAGGTTGCAGCTGAGTTCTTCACCGAGGTACAACTGGGTGCCATATATCCCTACACTTTACCCATAAACTGGGAACTCATCCATAAGCTCACTTTACACATAAACTGGGAACTCCTCCTTCCCTTCTGTCTTCTTGAACTTAATTGTTTTTCTCTCATATGGGCATGTATTTGTTGATCTACAAAGTTCAATATGGTATCGAGTACATGGGATGCGTGCTTTTTCATTCTAGAGATATTTTACTTGGGAAAATGTTATCCAGATACATATGGGTAAATACAAAAGGTGCAAAGTCTCCATGTTTTTATGACCAAAAGGTGTGTGCACATCACAGTTTATTGAACCATTCATAGGTTGATAGGCACTTGAGTTTGTTTCTACATCTTTGCAATTGTGATTTGACCTGGTGTAAACAGGCAGTGTATGTTTCTACCTTGTTTCAGGATATCAGGCTTGTTCTGTTCAGGTAACATAAGTTATGTCAGCCATTAAGTGGAAAGATGATCTGTGATGACAAATGCGGGCTCTGGCAAAGAATTGACAGTTACTAATGGTTATGGAAGTAGAAACAAGTCTTCACTGAATATTTCTTAAATTGGAAAAGGTAGAGAGAGAAATAGGTAAATAAAATATTTCTTAAATCAGAGCACAAAATTTTAATTCTATTGAGAAACATCATTTTATATAATGGTATCTGACCTTTCCCCAGATTTTTGTTGCTGATTTATTTGGGACTGGTTGCTTAAGTAAGAACTGGTAGATTTTTTCTTTTAAGGAAATTACCTGGCTTACTTTTGTTGTATATTTTTGCTTTACAGGATTTCCATCAAACCGGGTACTAATTTTTGGCCTGTGTTACTTGAAGATGATGATGATATCCAGGTAAAGTGATCTCTTGTGAAATTAAATTTTCCCACTTTGAATCTAGTTCAGAGTGATTCATTATATTTACTAATAATATTTATTACAGTTTTATGTCTGTAATAAAAAGTTGGTCCGAGAAAACCATTTGATAGAAATATGACCTGTTAAATTTTTTTCTTTACATTTTTACTTTGGTAAATACAAAATGATTGATAAGTACTTCTGAGGGTGTTGGGGTTGAAAAATACATTGTGACAGAAAATTTATATTAGGTAAAGGTTTCCCATAATAGAAGAAATGTGAAATTTGTTTCAGTTTGGATATGTGTTCTTACTGTGACTTTTAAATCATATTGACATGACTCTCATAATATTTATGTCTAAATAAGTCTTTAACACATCCAATTGCTTTTTACAGTGATCACAGAATCTCCTTTGTGCCTTTCATTTCCAAAACTATATAGCACATAGCATATAGTTTCTCTTTTTTCTCTTAGACACTTATTGTCTTGGTTTCATATAGTTTTTAGGAGAAAATTTTTTCTCTATTTCTATCCTTTCTGCTGCATTTAGACTGAAATAATATTAGCAGTAGTAGAAATTTAGCTAGGTATGGTAGTTGATGCCTAGGAGTTTGAGGCCAACCCAACATCGTGATGAGACTGTACCTGTAAATCAAAACAAAAAAAAATTATGGATGTTTAGAAATTTGAATTCTCATTCTTGAAATTTGTATTTCAAATGATTTCCAGTGTGGCTCCAAAGTCATTTCATTAAGAGAATATTTAAAACTCTTTATGTAATTAAAGAATCCATATTTTTGCCTCAAATAATAACCAGTTCTAGAGCAGAGGTTTTAAATACCTCTATGGTAAGACTCTAGTTTCAGAAATCTGTTTTGTGATTTCTAAAAAATCCAGACTTAGAGAAGCTTCTCTTCATGTCTCTTGCCCACAATGAAATGAGATCACTTGTTCTTTTCATATTAAAAAGTTTGAGTTCTCTGTGGATTCTGGTTATTAGACCTTCGTTGGAAAGGTCTGCAAAAATATACTGCAAAAATCCTCTCTCATTCTGAGGGCTGTCTACTTGCTTTACTTATTGTGTTCTTAGCAGTGCAGAAGCTTTTTAATTTAATCAGATCCTGTTAAGGTATTCAATTGCTTGGGGGAGGGGGCGTTCTCCTCATAAAGTATTCTCCCAGGCCAATGTTTTCAAGGGTTTCCCCTGCACTCTCTCCAATAATTTTTATAGTTTCATGCTTTGGCAACAAAGATAGTTGCACTACATTGTTCATTGCAGCTCAATTCATAATTGCCAAATCATGGAAGAAGCCCAAGTGCCCACTGACCCATGAATGGATTAATAAATTGTGGCATATGTATACTGTGGAATACTATGCAGCATTATAAAAAGTGGAGACTTTATATCTTTTATGTTTACATGAATGGAGCTGGAAAATATTCTTCTTAGTAAAGTATCTCAGGAATGGAAAAACAATATCCAATGTACTCAGTACTATTAAGAAACCAATTTATAATCACTCACACTTTCATATGAAAGATGAATCACAACTATAGAGAGAAGGATGAAGGAGGGAAAGGGAGAAGGACGGGAAGATAGGAGGGTGGTTTGATAGAGGGAGGCTTGATGTTGGGACCACACCTATGGAGCATATTGCAAAGGTACAAGTCAAATCTATCAAGTATAGAACACAAATGTCTTAACACTGTTACTAAGTAAATGAGGCGAAAGCTATGTTAATTAGTAGGGTGTAAGCACTCCAATTTGTACAAATAATCAACACATTGAATCCCACAAATGCATAAATGTATTTATGATCTATGTATATGTGACTTCAAAAAAAAACAGACTTAGTATCTCATTCTAAAATTATAAATTTCAGAATTTTTTATATTATTTCATATGTCTTTGCTTTGGAGGGTTGTAAGTGGTTTGTTGTTACATGCTTTTAATATACCTGGTACCTAAGTAGCACATACTATACACGATAGGTAATATTTCATTCTGCACCTCCCTCTTACCCTTCCCTTTCTGAGTCTGCAGTGTCTATTAAGTCACTCTGTAGGGCCACACATGCCCACTTAAAAGTGAGAACATGGGGTGTTTGGCTTTTTCTGTTTCTGTGTTATTTCATTTAGAATAATAGCCTCCAGTTGTATACAAGTTCCTGAAAAAAGGCATTATTTCATTTTTTCTGATGGCTGAATGGTATTCCATGGTATATATACATCACATTTTCCCTTATCCACTAACCAGACTATGAGCAATTATATTGAATCTGTCTCTTTGCAAGTGTGAACTGTGCTGTGGTAAGAATGCAGGCATAAGAGTCTTTTTAATGAAATTACATTTGTCTTTTGAGTAGATCTGTGATGAGATTGTTGGACTAAATAGTAGATTGGCATTAGTCCTGTGAGAAGCCTACAAACTGTTTAATACAGAGTATAAATGTAATTTATACTAAATTACATTCACCTAAAAGTATATGAATGCTCCCTTTTCCTTGCATCTGTGCCAATGCATGTTGTTCTTTGGCTTTTTTTTTTTTTATTATATATATTTTGTTTATTGTTGGGGATTCATTGAGGGTACAAGAAACCATGTTACACTGGTTGCATTTGTTAGGAAAAGACCCTCTTACAATCGTGTTTTGCCCCCAAAAGGTATGGCACACACCAAGACCCCAGGACCCCACCCCCTTACTCCTTCCCTATCTCTGCTCTTCCTTTCCCCACCCCTCCCTCATTCTTCCTCTCTCTGCTCTCCCCTTCCTTCACTCCCACCGTGTCAATAATTGTTATTAATTGTCCTCATATCAAACTTGAGTACATGGGATTCATGCTTCTCCATTCTT
>CAUYON010063702.1:0-11544 GCA_963573935.1 Arctocebus calabarensis
AGGATGGCGGACTGGATACAAAAACTCAGGCCAGATATCTGCTGCATACAAGAGTCTCACCTTACCTTAAAAGATAAATGTAGATTCAAGGTGAAGGGATGGTCGTCTACATTCCAGGCAAATGGAAAACAGAAAAAAGCAGGCATTGCAATCTTATTTGCAGATACAATAGGCTTTAAGCCAACCAAAATAAGGAAGGATAAAGACAGACATTTCTTATTTGTTAAAGGTAATACTCAATACGATGAGATTTCAATTATTAATATTTATGCACCCAACCAGAATGCGCCACAATTTATAAGAAAAACTCTAATAGACATGAGTAACTTGATTTCTTCCAGCTCCATAGTAGTTGGAGATTTTAACACTCCTTTAGCAGTGTTGGATATATCCTCAAATAAGAAGCTAAGTAAAGAATTCTAGATTTAATCTTAACCATTCAACATCTGGATTTAACAGACATCTACAGAAGTTTCATCCTAATAAAATTGAATACACATTCTTCTCATTAGCCCATGGAACATACTCCAAAATTGATCACATCTTAGGTCACAAATCTAACCTCAGCATATTTAAAAGAATAGAAATTATTCCTTGCATCTTCTCAGACTCCCATTGAATAAAAGTTGCACTCAACAATAACAGGAATTTGCATACTCAAACAAAAACATGGAAGCTAAATAACCTTATGCTGAAAGATAAATGGGTCATTGACGAGATTAAGAAGGAAATCACTAAATTTTTGGAACAAAACGACAATGAAGACACAAATTATCAAAACCTCTGGGATACTGAAAGGCAGTCCTAAGAGGGAAATTTATTGCACTGCAAGCCTTCCTCAAGAGAACAGAAAGAAAGGAAGTTAACAACTTAATGGGACATCTCAAACAAATGGAAAAGGAAGAACATTCTAACCCCAAACCCAGCAGGAGAAAAGAAATAACCAAAATCAGGGCAGAATTAAATGAAATTGAAAACAAAAGACTTATACAACAGATCAATAAATCAAAATGTTGGTTCTTTGAAAAGGTCAGTAAAATAGATAAACCTTTGGCTACTATAATCAGGAAAAAAAGAGTAAAATCTCTTATTTCATCAATCAGAAATGGTAAAGACAACCCAGAAACAGACCCCTCAGAAATTCAAAAAATCCTTAACAAATATTACAAGAAACTTTGCTCTCAGAAATATGAAAATCTGAAGGAAATTGACCAATATTTGGAAGCACACCACCTTCCTAGACTTAGCCAGAATGAAATGGAAATGTTGAACAGGCTGATTTCAAGCTCTGAAATAGCATCAACCATACAAACCTCCCTAAAAAGAAAAGCCCAGGACCAGATGGCTTCGCATCAGAACTCTACCAAACCTTTAAAAAGGAACTAGTACCTATATTATGCAATCTTTTCCAAAATATAGAAAAAGATGAATACTACCAAACACATTCTATGAAACGAATATCACCTTGATCCCTAAACCAGGAAAAGCTCCCACAAGAAAAAAAAAATTACAGACCAATATCACTAATGAATATTGATGCAAAAATATTCAACAAGATCCTAACAAACAGGATCCAGCAACACAGCAAACAAATAATACATCACGACCAAGTGGGCTTTATCTCAGGATCCCAAGGCTGGTTCAATATATGTAAATCCGTAAATGTAATTCAGCACATAAACAAAGACAGGCTCTCTCTGGATCAAAGATTTGAACTTAAACATGAAACTATAAAAATACTAGAAGAAAGTGCAGGGAAAACTCTTGAAGGAATTGGCCTGGTGAATTTTTTATGAGGCTGACTCCCCAGGCAATTGAAGCAGTATCAAAAATACACTACTGGGACCTGATCAAACTAAAAAGCTTCTGTATTGCTAAGAACACAGTAAGTGTAGCAGACAGACAGCCCTCAGAATGGGAGAAAATATTTGCAGGTTATGCCTCAGACAAAGGTTTAATAACAAAAATACACAGAGAATTCAAGCATATTGGCAAAAGGGCAAGTGATCCCATCTCAGGGTGGGAAAAGGACTTGAAGAGAAACTTCTCTAAAGAAGACAGGCACACGGCCTACAGACACATGAAAAAATGCTCACCATCCTTAATGATCAGAGAAATGCAAATCAAAATGACTTTGAGATATCATCTAACTCCAGTAAGATTAGCCCTCATAACAAAATCCCAAAACCAGAGATGTTGGCATCGATGTGGAGAAAGGGAACACTTCTACATTGCTGGTGGGAATGCAAACTAATACATTCCTTTTGAAAAGATATTTGGAGAATACTTAGAGATCTAAAAATAGATCTGCCATTCGATCCTATAATTCCTTTATTAGGTATATATCCAGAAGACCAAAAATCACATCATAAAAAAGATATTTGTACAAGAATGTTTATTGTAGCCCAATTCATAATTGCTAAGTCGTGGAAGAAGCCCAAATGCCCATTGACCCACGAATGGATTAATAAATTGTGGTACATGTATACCATGGAATATTATGCAGCCTTAAAGAAAGATGGAGACTTTACCTCTTTTGTGTTTACATGGATGGAGCTGGAACATATCCTTCTTAGCAAAGTATCTTAAGAATGGAAGAAAAAAGTATTCAATGTACTCAGCCCTAATATGAAGCTAATTTATAGCTTTCATATGAAGGCTAAAACCCAATTATAGCACAAAAATACAAGGAAAAGGGAAAGGGAGGGGAAGGGAGGGGGAGGATGGGTGGAGGGAGGGCAATTGGTGGGAATCACACCTATGGTGCATCTTAGCAGGGTACGGGTGAAACTTATTAAATGTAGAATATTAATGTCTTCATATAGTGATCAAGAAAATGCCATGAAGGCTATCTCTAACAGTATGACCAAAATATTTCAAATTGTATATGAAGTCAGCACATTGTGCTCCATGATTGCACCAATGTACACAATTATGATTTAATAAAATTATTTAAAAAAAAGAATTGGTGATCAGAATTTATAACTTTCTGTCCACTGATGCCTTCCCTTTTGAGTTTTTCCCCAAGAACAGGATAGCCTCCTTGCACCCCTGAGATAACTACAGCACTTTATGCTACCTATTTGTCCAGAGCAAGACAAGACAAGCGATATGCCACTGCAGATGGTGCTCAAGAACCACTGAGCCTGCACACAATTAAAAGAATGAACTATACTAACCCCTGGCTTGTTATAATACTGAATTCCACCCAAGGAAGGGATTTATCCACCTTTCTTTTGTTCTTGGAACATGTGTACTAGCATGATTCCTCACAGCACTTTGCACCCCACACTGCATCCAAAATGTATAAGGTGTTCACTCCCCTTATCCATTATTCATTTTCACCTTGATTAAAACCCCAGACTGTGTTGATCGGGGAGGCAGATTTGCCTCCTCCTTCCAGTTCACAGATCTTCTGAAATAAATCCTTTCCTCCTTGATAATCCCTGTTGTCTCAGTAAAAGGCTTTCTGTGTGGCAAGCAATATGAACCCCCCTTATGGGTATTGTAACAGAAACTTGTATATTTTCTATATTGGGTTGCAATACAATAGTGCCTTTTTGTGTTGCCTAAATCATTTCAGCTTTGGACATTGGAAGAGTTTTTTTATTCTTTTGCCTCATATGTCCCTCTGAAATACCCCATCATTATGTTTGTTTGATCTTACATCATTTTCTACACGATGTCCTAACTTTCTGGCATTATAGGTTGTTTCCTGGATATTTTATATACTTCCAGTCTCAGTCCTAGAATCAGGAATTTCTCCAGAGAACCCTATTCATATTACTGCAGAATGGTGATAAAAATCAAAATCTGGGCTAAAACTCCACCCCAGCAAAAACATCTGATGTATGTTGCTGATCTGTTTACCAAGGCCACAAGTTCCCCCCTCCCTTATGCAGAGTGTGCACTTCCAGATTTCCCCAAAAGCTGCATTTCCCTAAAAGAGGATTTTTTCTGCCTCTGAAAATAAAGTCTTGTCCTTTCCTTCTTCCATGAATCTCCCAGTCTTTTGTTGATATTCTAACAAGGCGTTATCTTCAAGACTGCAGCAATTCAGATAAAACATTTTCATAAGAACACTTGCCTAACAACAGCTGTCTCCCCAAAATGCACTAACAACTGCATTGAGCTTCTCTGACCAATTAACTTTGTTTCAAAGGCGTTTAACAGGCCTTCTCCACCTTGCCTTGAAAAGTTTTCCCTTTCCTTAACTTATCTGGATGATCTATAACTTATCATGGCATGTACTTCCCAGACTGCCATCTTTTATTCCCAAATAAACTCACTGCTTTTTGAGAGCCAATCTGTCTGTCTATTGTTACCGTAGGTTTGAGATGGAGAACTGACAGGCATTGCATCAGGCACTGCTTCAGGTATTGCTGCAGGATTACCTGAGTCAAGAAGTCTGGAAACAAAGTTTCAAATTACCTTGATCCAAACAGGATAGAGGTTCCAACAGGTTAGAATCAAGGTGGTGGAGAAATAGACAATGTCATCCTAATTCCAGGAAAACATTTCCCCTTCCATGAATAATCCTCCCCTTCTTTAGCCTGTAGCTTAAATAAAGGGGCAATAAGAATCAGGGGGCCAGTTCTCTTCTGCAGGGAGAACTAGCCTCTGCTCTGCCTGTGGAGTAGACTTTCTCTACCTCCTGAATAAGGCTCACTTTGACTTATAATGTCAACTGGCTCCTGAATTCTTTCTTGTGTGAATCCAAGGAAACTCTTGGACCTCAAAAGGCTCCCAGCATTGGGAGTCATTTCCTGTGTCAGGCTGGCATAATAAATCTGTTTCAATAGACATGCAAATTAACTCAATTATGACTAACTGCGTCTTACCTATTTTCTTCTATTTTTCTCCTATCAGTGAATATGGTTTGGTGCCACTACCAAGGATGTTTCCCTTTGAAAACATTACCTTTATCACCTGATTTTCTCAACATCCAAATAACTATTTTAAATTTTAATAAAATTTCATTATAAAAAGTTTTCTCTCAGTGTAATTCATAAGGTTGATTAAGAGTATGTGGCATAATGATATGAATATATCCCACAAACATAAACAAGAATGTACCTTTATTTAAATTGTGTATCCCACAAACATAAACAAGAATGTACCTTTATTTAAATTGTGTTCTTAAAATTTCATTTTATTTCACTTGCTGAGGAATTATTTGAATAGATAATTTCAAGTTTTATAATAAAATGCAGTCCGTTATCCACCCTGGGGTATTTTCATTTCATCACCTTTTATTATACACCAACTAGTCTATACTTTAGTTCTTTACAAAGAAAATGCTAAAAAAAATTATGATCACATGTTATATGGTTTTAAAATCATAATTCCATATTTCTCTACATAGAAGATGGAATGGTCCTGCAGCTAAATCCACTGTCACAGACTTTAGTTCTGTCCAATTAAATGGTACATCCTGAAAAATTAACAGGTCATATATAAAAAAGTCTCAAATACAATAAAAGTGTACACACAAAGGTAATTTACAATGATGAATAAGAAGTATAGTTTATCTTAGCTATGCTTCACAAGTGTAGGGTCATTAGCCTTAGTCAAGGCACAAAGCAGGAAGAGCTGAACACAGCTCTCTCTGGGAGAAAGTGGGCAAGGTATGTACCATCACTGAAGAGGTATACATGCATGCACACAAAGGATCTAATGCTGCCCAGTCTGGCAACAAAAATTGAACCAAGGTAAAAGGAAATGCCATGGCTTCCCCCTATCATCCACCTCTGGATGGAGTCTATCCTCTTCATCTTATAGAAAATAAAATTGGCAGGGATCTCCAAAAGTAAATCACTCTTTGGGTTAAGTGAAGCGAAATGTTCACTAATCTCAATTCTTTGTTGTTCCTTCTGGACTAGAAGCATTTTGTAGACAAAAGAGTCTTTCACAAAATTGAACTGTCATTCAAGTGAAGAACAAGACATTTTCCACCAAAGCTTAGAAAACTCAAACTTTCATATGGCCCTGAAGGCTGAACAATTGTTATAGTATTGAGGGTTCTGGGGATCCTTTAGCAGCAAACGCCAGCTTACCAAGCATGGAATTTCTTTGGGTTGATGTGCTTGCTTCTTATAATGTGGCATAAAAATATTTTGCTTTGTTCCACAGATCAGTTAAAATGTCTATTTTTTTCCCTCAAGAATAGCTTCAAATGGTGTGGTATGTGAAACTACATCATAGTCTATTTCCTTCATCTCTAGGAAAGCCTTTTCAGCTAACCATCAAATAGATTCCTGGAACACTGCCCTGTGATCTTCTACAACTTGTTCTCCCATTTCTACCATTTGTGAAACAGTTTCATGGAAAGTAAGCAATTTTGGAAAAACTTCGTTTTGTTTACAAAGAAGTTTCAGATGATCTCTCTGAGGGGACTTCCCACACCTCACTGTGTCTTTCCCCTGAAATCTCTGATCATACACATTATTTCATAATTTGGGTTTGTAGCATCAACATCCTGGTCTCTTTTTTGTCTAAGTCCTTGCTGTAGTAATCCCCTTTTTATCTGGTTTTTCTTGTGATTTTTCTGCTTCTTTCACACAATTAGGTGTTCTACATGAAGAGGGTCCAAATTCTTTTTGTGCACCCTGAACTGGAGATATATCTGAAACATTGCCATTCTGTTGTGCAGAGGAAGACTGTTTGGGAAGCTGACTAGGCCCTGCACATGCAGAACCAACCACTCTATCATCTCCTGGCCAGGATCATTCTTAATTGAAGCCACAGTGTGATGATCCTTTACAATCTTGTTTGCTAGTTCGAGTGACACATGCTGTGGAAGAGGGGTGAGACTACAGTGGTGACACCGGACCTGAGCCACAGATCTCCTAGTGTAGAGCGGAGGAAAGGCGCGGAGGGGATGGCGGAGTGGGCACTCCTGTGGGTTCGGAGATTGGCAAGCATCGGGTAGTGGTGCACGAGGCAAACCGAGATCCCAATGAAGGAAAGAGAAGCGAAGAGTGTCACTGTGAGGCCCAGACCAGAGCAGGACTACAAAAAGGATGCAGATGGCTGTAGAGATGAGGGCAGTGAGGAGATTCTAGGAGGCTACAGTAGATTTGAGAAGATGATATAGAGAAACCATATCAGGGAGGAACTGTACGGAGTTCTGTAGACAGTCATAGAGGTGTGATTGTGGTGGAGAGAAACTATCAAGGACCACAGAGGTAAGGGAGCCATTTTGGAGGGTCATATACATGAAAGAGTGATGTAGATGGGCATAGATGTGAGGTAGCAGTGAGAGGGGCTGAAGAGAATCCAGGGGGTGTTTATGAGGAAGAAGTTTGAGGGGAGAAAGAAGCCACCTAGAGTGAGCTCTGTAGAGTGCCGTGTGAAGCATCCTTAAGGCCTGACCTCGTGAAGATGTCCGAACTAGGCACCTAAGGCATTTCAAGTAGTGACTTCCTACATTTGGCTAGGAATGTGGGTCCTTTTCCGAAGTGGGTACCCCCTCAGTATCTAGCTACCCCTTCGTGGGGTGTGGATGGGGTGGAGGGGCCTTCCCCAAAGCTTGGTTCCAGCCTCTCCTCACAGACAGCACAGAAAGGAGGCTCTCCCAGCCTTGGAGGTACCAGCATTGCCTGTAACTGCAGCTGAAATCCACCAGTATTTGCAGGGGCATGGGATCGCCTTCCAGGATGGCCACAGCTGTCTGCAGGCACCAAGCCCCTTTGTAGAGTCTTCACATCTCAAAGACCAGGCTAGTGTTACCACTTTCTTCAGCCTCTTCATTGACAAGACCATGGCCGCTTTCTGTGCATGACCAGCCTAGCAGAGGGGAACTGGGAAGACTTCCAGGCCAGTGTGGAAGGGTGAGGGGATGGGACCCAAGAGGGGGTCCTGCTTAGTAAGACCCCAGAAGCTGAGGACATTGAAGAGGTCTAGAGGATCTGGGACCAAGCCGTACCTCTCTGGGAGCTTCCTGACCCAGAAGAAATACAACTGGCTCGTACAATGTTTGGCCTTAACAAGGTTACAGATGACACTCTCAGGCATTTCAGTGTGTGGTATCTTCAGTCTGCTCGCAGCCTGATCTTCCCTTGGTTCTACCCTGGGAGCTGGGGATTACGAGGCCTGAAGCTATTAGCAGCTGAAGGTCAGGGGGATGGACTGCACTACATACAGAACACCATTCCCTGGCCTGGTGCCTATCACAATCTGTTTGGATTGCCATTGATCAGTCGTCGAGATGTTGAGGTGGTACTGACAAGTTGTGAGCTTGACAGCCTGGCCTTGAACCAATCCCCAGGGCTGCCCACCCTTGCTCTACCCCGAGGAACATCCTGTTTACCTCCAGCCTTACTCCCTTACCTTGAACAGTTCCGACGTATTGTGTTCTGGTTAGGGGATGACCTTCGGTCCTGGGAAGCTCCCAAATTGTTTGCCTGAAAACTAACTCCCAAGAGATGTTCCTTGGTGTGGCCTAGGGACCAGCAACCCTGTCCTTTGGAGGCCCTGAACTGAGGTTTAAATCTTTCTCATATTCTTCGTTCTGCCCTGCCTGCCTGGCACAAGTCCATTGTGTCTTTCCGGCAGCTTCGGGAGGAGGTCCTAGAGGAACTGTCAAATGTGGAGCAGGTAGCTGGTGTCCACTGGAGCCGCTTCCCAGACCTCAATCATCTCTTGAAAGGGCATCAGAAGGGCGAACTGACAGTCTTCACAGGGCCAACAGGCAGTGGAAAGACGACATTCATCAGTGAGTATGCCCTAGATTTGTGTTCCCAGGGGGTGAAAACACTGTGGGGTAGCTTTGAGATCAGCAATGTGAGACTAGCATGGGTCATGCTGACACAGTTTGCTATGGGGTGGCTCAAAGAGCAACTGGACAAATATGATGAGTGGGCCAACCGATTTTAAGACCTGCCCCTCTATTTCATGACTTTCCATGGGCAGCAAAGTATCAGAACTGTAATAGACACAATGCAACATGCAGTCTATGTTTATGACATTTGTCATGTGGTCATCAACAACCTGCAGTTCATGATAAGCCACGAGCAGCTGTCCACAGACAGGATTTCAGCTCAAGACTACATTGTTGAGGCCTTTTGGAAGTTTGCAACAGATAGTAGCTGCCATGTAACACTGGACATTCACCCTGGGAAAGAGGATGATGACAAGGAACTGCAGACAGCATCCATTTTTGGCTCAGCCAAAGCAAGCCAGGAAGCAGACAACATTCTGATCCTGCAGGACAGGAAGCTGGTAACCGGCCCCGGAAAACGGTATCTGCAGGTGTCCCAAAACCATTTTGATGGAGATGTAGGTGTCTTCCCACTTGAGTTCAACAAGAGCTCGCTCACCTTCTCCATCCCACCCAAGAGCAAGTCTCGGCTCAAGAAGATCAAGGATGACAATGGACTAGTGGCCAAAAAGCCATCTTCTGGCAAAAAGGGGGCTACACCCCAAAACTCTGAGACATGCTCAGACCTGGCTCCCAATCCCTACCAGCCAGATACCTACAAGCCTTCAAGGTGAAGACTGTGCACAAAAGGTAGCTGAAATGAACCTGACAGGACAGGCTGGGGCATAGACTCTCTTGTCCTTCTGCTAGGGTTCCCCTGTCCTGTGCTTCTGAACTACAGGCCCTTATTAGTCTGAGTGGTCCTAACCTTAGGCAGGGTTCCATAGTGAGGAAATTCAATTTAGCAAATATTTGAGAACCTACTATGTGTCAGGCTTTGTTCAAGGTCCTAGGTACCCAGCCAGCATTGAAAAGACAGTCTCTGTTTCCATATAAACTGCATTCTGGAGGAAAAGACAAGCAAGTGATGAATAAGCACAACATAGTTTTAGTTGGTGAAAATGCTATGAACAGAATAGTAATGTGATAGAGTGCTTGCAGGATAGTTTAGATGAGTAGTCTAAAAAAGTACCTTTGGGCAGCGCCTGAGGCTCAATGAGTAGGGTGCCAGCCCCATATACTGGGTTCGAACCCAACCCCTGCCAAACTGCAACAAAATAATAGCCGGGCATTCTGGCGGGCACTTATAGTCCTAGCTACTCCAGAGGCTGAGGCAAGAGAATTACCTAGGCCCAGGAGTTGGAGGTTGCTGTGAGCTGTGACACCATGGCACTCTACCGAGGGCAATAAAGTAAGACTCTGTCTCTAAAAAAAACAAACAAAAAATAAATAAAAAGGTACCTTTAAGCAGAGGGTATGTGAGCTAGACCCTAAAGAAGTAGGAGTGAGCCATGTGAGCATCTGGAAAAAGAGGGATCCAAGCAGAGAGAAGTAAATACAGAGCCCTGAGGTAAGTATGAACAAATCAAATTTGAGGCTCTGGAGGGAAGTAGACTTCTTGTCAAAACTCCAGCCACACTATTGAGACCCAAAGGGTGAAATACTGGGTTCCAAGCCCTTCAGCTCCCCACACTGTAGACCCTGGCATAAGGTAGCACTTTCTAGAATTAGATCCTAGGTGTTTAGCCC
The DNA here is from genome assembly GCA_963573935.1 of Arctocebus calabarensis. Classification (NCBI taxonomy): domain Eukaryota; kingdom Metazoa; phylum Chordata; class Mammalia; order Primates; family Lorisidae; genus Arctocebus; species Arctocebus calabarensis. The sequence continues at coordinate 10,451 of CAUYON010063702.1, forward strand.
TATCAAAAGGTGGGAGTAACCTCTTGCTGGGCTGCTTGGCCGTAGAGCCATGGAAGAAAGCTGTGAACCCAGAGTACCTGCCCCTTATACACTAATTCCATTGTATGCTGCATCAGACAGACAGCTGGTTTTAGAGCCTTTTCCAGTTTTACTGAAAAAAAAATTTTTTTCCATTGCAAAAAAAAAATTTTTTTGTTTGCTTTGGCTGAGGATGTTGGAGGTGGAGGTGTTTCAGGAGTGGATTCAATGTCTCCATCAGGTACAAGATCAGGGTTAAGTGAAAAGATGCTCACAGATCAATCTGTTTGCCTTTCCATTTATTTTCCATTCAACAGTTCCATTTTCATCACCTTTAAAGATGCTATTACTTGAAGTATTTGGCCATCACTCTGCTTGAACTCCACAAATCTCAGTCTTGATCTTGCCGGGATTGGTAGTTGCTGTCATGTCTGGAACACTGGCACCAAAGGGCAGAAAAGGTGGAGTGAGGTGGGGTGGGTAAGGGAGGGACAGTGCCCATGGCTAGGCCTGCCCAGGCGACCATGTGAATGCGAGCAGGACCCTGAGAGAACTACCAGGGAGCAGGTGAGAGTCCTAGAACTGCAGGTTGGCCGGAGGACATGCATACCAGGGCTTCAGGGTGAAACAGGCCGGCACTGTGGTCCTGTGCAGGAAAGAGGTCGGAGGGGCGGGAGTATGATTGCCTGGGCCACCGGCCTGGTAGTCCACGCGGGCGAGGCGGGGCACCGGGGCCTGCCTGTCCACCTGGGGTTTTACCTAGTAAAGTCAGAATACTCACTAGTGCAAATACGCACTAGTTCAACTGGCCTCGCCTAAGCTCTTGCTGAGGAAGAAGCCAGAAGCAGCCGAGATCTTCAGTAGAAGCAGACGGTGTGAAGAAAACGCTTTTCCGTTTTCTCCTCCACTTCCAGGAGCAGATAATCCATGTTGTCCTCAATGTCGTCCATCTGCTGAAGGCCCTGGCACAGCTTACAGATGAGGAAGGCTCCCAACGTGGCACTTGCTGGATCGTCCGTGATGTCAACGGTGAACACATGCACGGGCTGGACGGTCTCCTGTTCTCTGGAACACAG
>CAUYON010063703.1:0-18750 GCA_963573935.1 Arctocebus calabarensis
ATTCAAACAAAGATATGGAAACTAAATAATTGTATGCTAAATGATAGCTGGGTCATAGATGAGATTAAGAAAGAAATTACCAAATTTTTGGAGCAAAACAATTATGAAGACACAAACTACCAGAACCTCTGGGATGCCACAGAGGCAGTCCTAAAGGGAAACTTATAGCATTGCAAGCCTTCCTCAAAAGAACAGAAAGAGAGGAAATCAACAACTTAATGAGACAGCTCAAGCAACTGGAAAAGGAAGAACATTCCTACCCCAAACCAAGCAGAAGAAAAAAAATAACCATAATTAGGGCAGAATTAAATGAAAATGAAAACAAAAGAATTACACAAAAGATCAATGAATCAAATTTTTGTTTTTTAAAAATGGTCAATGAAATAAAACTTTGGCTAACCTAACCACAAATAAAAGAGTAAAATCTCTAATTTCATCAATCAGAAATGATAGAGATGTGATAACCACACACTCTGCAGAAATTCAAACAATCCTTAATGAATATTATAAAAAAATCTATTCTCAGAAATATGAAAATCTGAAGGAAATTGACCAATACTTGGACACACACCACCTTCCTAGACCTAGCCAGTAATAAGTGGAAATGTTGAACAGGCCTATATCAAGTTCTGAAATAGCATCAACTATACAAAATCTTCCCAAAAAGAAAAGTTTAGGACCAGATGGTTTCACATCAGAATTCCACCAAACCTTTAAAGAGGAGCTAGTACCCATATTACTTAACCTTTTCCAAAACATAGAAAAAGAGGAATACTTCCTAGCACATTCTGTGAAGCAAGCATCACCCTGATCCCCAAACCAGGAAAAGACCCAACAAGAAAAGAAAACTATAGACCAATATAACTAATGAATATTGATGCAAAAATATTCAATAAGATTTTAGCAAACAGAATCCCGCAACACATCAAACAAATTATACATCACAACCAAGTGGGTTTCATCTGAGGGTCCCAAGGCTTATTCAATATATGTAAATGTATAAATATAATGTATCACATAAACAAATAAAAAAACAAAGACCACATGATTCTTTCAATAGATGCAGAAAAAGATTTTGATAATATCCAGCATCCTTTTATGATCAGAACACTTAAGAAAATAGGTATAGAAGGGACATTTCTTAAACTGATGGAGGCCATCTGCAGCAAACCTACAGCCCATATTATATAGAATGGAATAAAATAGAAAACATTTCCACTCAGATCAGGAACCAGCAAGGTTTCCCACTGTCTCCACTACTTTTTAACATTGTAATGGAAGTTTTTGCCATTGCAATCAGGCATGAGAAGGCAATCAAGGGTATCTGTATAGTGTCAGAGAAGATCAAACTTTCATTCTTCACAGATGATATGATCATATACCCGGAAAACCCCAAGGACTCAACCACAAAACTCTTAGAAGTGATCAAGGAATACAGCAACATCGCAGGCCACAAAATCAATACCTGCAAATCAGCATCATTCACGTATGCCAACAATAGTCAAACTGAAAAAACAATCATGGACTCTGTTCCCTTTACAGAAGTGTCAGAGAAAATAAAAAATCTGGGAATGTACTTAACAAAGGACGTGAAAGATCTCTATGAAGAGAACTATCACACTCTGAGAAAAGATATAGCCAAAGATGTCAACAAATGGAAAAACACATGATGCTCATGTCTGGGAAAAATCAACATTATTAAAATGTCCATACTACTCAAAGCAATCTCCAAATTTAATGCAATCCTCATTAAAACACCCCTGTCATACTTTAAAGTTCTAGAAAAACTAGTACTTCATTTTACATGGAAGCAGAGAAAACCTCAAATATCCAAAACATTACTCAGAGATGAAAGCAAATCAGGGAGACTCACACTACCAGACTTCAGACTCTATACTGCAAATCTATAGTGATCAAAAGAGCATGGTACTGGAACAAAAATAGAGATATAAATGTATGGAACAGAATTGAGAACCAAGACATAAATCTAGACACTTATCGTCATTTGATCTTTGATAAGCCTATCAAAAACATAAATTGGGGAAACACTCCCTATTTAACAAATGGTGCTGGATGAATTGGCTGGCAACTTGTAGAAGACTGAAACTGGACCCACACCTTTTACCTCAAACAAAAATTGACTCTCACTGGATAAAAGACTTAAACCTAAAAAATGAAACCATAAAGATTTTTGCAGAGAGTGCAGGGGAAACACTTGAAGGAATTGGCCTGGGAAAAAACTTCATGAGGAATATCCCTAAGGCAGTTGAAGCAATACCAAAAATACAATTCTGGGATCTAATCAATCTAAAAAGCTTCTGCACTGCCAAGGACACAGTACGTAAAGCAAGTAGACTGCCCTCAGAAGGGAGAAGATATTTGCAGGTTACATTTCCAGCAAAGGTCTGATAACCAGAATCCACCGAGAACTCAAATGTATTAATAAGAAAAGAACAAGTGATCCGATTTCACTATGGGCAAGAGACATGAACAGAAGCTTCTCCAAAGAACAAAGATGCATGGTCTACAGACACATGAAAAAATGCTCATCATCTTTAACCATCAAAGAAATACAAATCAAAACCACTTTGAAATATCATCTAATTCCAGTAACGGTAGCCCACATAATAAAATCCCAAATCTACAGATGTTGGTGTGGATGTGGAGAAAAGGGAACACTTCTCCCCTGCTGGTGGGAATGCTAGCTAGTAAGTTCCTTTTGGAAAAAAGTCTGGAGAACACTCAGGGATCTAAAAATTGACCTGCTGTTGGATCCTGTAATTCCTCTACTAGGTGTATATCCAAAAGACAAAAATCACTTTGCAAAAGAGATATTTGCACCAGATTATTCATTGCAGCTCAGTTTGTAATAGCCAAGTCCTAGAAGAAGCCCAAGGGCCCATCGACCCATAAATGGATTAATTAATTGTAGTACATGTATACCATGGAATACTATGCAGTCTTAAAAAAAAGATGGAGACTTTACCTCTTTTATGTTTACATGGAGGGACTTGGAACATACTCTCCTGAGTAAAGTATCTCAAGAATGGACTACAAATTATCCAATGTACTGTACTTCTGTGAAAACAACTTATATTTACTCACACTTTCTTATGAAAGATAGAACACAACTACAGCCCAGGATGAAGGAGAGAAATGGAGTGGGAAGTGAGGGGAGGGGAGAGGTTTGATAGACGGAGAGTAAATGGTGGGATCACACCTATGGAGCATATTGCAAAGCTACAAGTCAAATCTATAAAGTGTAGAACATAAATGTCTTAACACATTAATTAAGTAAATGAGACAAAAGCTATATTAATTAGTTTGATGCAAGCACATCAAACAGTATTAAAAAAACACATTTTATCCCAAATACACATAAAGGTATTCATGATCTATCTAAAAAACACACATTTTACCCCAAATAAGCATAAATGTATTCATTATCTGTGTGCCTGTGACTTAATTTAAAAAAAAAAAAAATGAGAGGTTAGTTGAGAACGCGGGAAAATACATCTATGTACTGAACCCCATTAAAGGAGCTGAGGCTGCATTCAGCTGATATGTGTGGGAAAGGGGCAGCAGCCCCTGCTTCCTATGTTGTACCACTCCACGAAAAAAGATACAAGGGTAGGCTTGATTTGGGAGTTAGATTTTTGCTAGTTTTTTACATTACTTATTATCTTTAGACTTCCTTATAAAGCTCTTTCTCTCTCTAATTGCTTATCCTGAACCTCATAGACTCTACCAAGTTCTCCTGCTTAAAGATACTTTTTCCCTCCATGTGATACCAGCCACATCGGTGTTTTTCCACTGACCACCCTTAGCCTTAGCTGCTACTATTGTCTCACAAAGATCTGATTGAAAGAGGAAAAACAAGGGGTGGGATTTGGTTGTCCTAACAGTGATGAGGAATCTTCAGCAGTGCTTTGGAAGCAGTGAGTGGTAGCAAAAATTAAGGACTGAGGGGAATGGCAGATAGGGGTTTGGCAGCTTGATATTCACGGTTTTGGGATAACCCTTTTGTGTGCTCACATCAAATTTAACTCTTACTTTCCCTCAACATACTTAACATTGCTATTCAGGAAGTGATTGGAGAGCTGCCCTCTCCCTGACCTTGCCTTTGATGGCTTTTCTTCTTGTTGTAATTGTTAGCTTAGTGTTACCATCAGCAATACACCTTAACTTCATTTTCTCATTGAGTACATAGGTGGTAGATGCTAACTACCACCTAGGAATGAATAAAATGTGAGTCTCAAGTAGTCTCTGTCCCTTCTCTCTTCCTAGTTCTAAATTTAGTTGGTAAGATTTTGAAAGTACTGCATATAATCAATGTAAGTGATGATAGAAATATGTGTAGAATATTTTATGAGATGGTGGAGTGAAAACATCTGGGTGAAAATAAATTGGATTCTTGTCTTCCACTATTAAAAAAAATCAACTCAAGATGAGTCAAACTTAAACTAAGACTTGAAACTGTGAAATTTTTAGAAGAAATAACAGAGGGAAGCTCATTAAAATTAGTTCTGGAAAGTGTTGTTTCAATTTGATACCAAAAGCACAGGCAACAAAAGCAGAAATAGATTAAGTGAGCTAGGTCAATGTAAAGAGTTTCTGCACAACAAAGAAAACCACCCACAGAAATAAGGGCAAACTATGGAAAGCAAGAAAATATTTACAAATCATATCTCTGATAAGAAGTTAATATTTAAAATATATAGAGGAATCATATGATGCAATTGCCCAATAAATAAATAAATAATGGGCAAAAGATCAGAGCAGACATTTTTTTATACAAATGCCTAACCACCATATGAAAAACAATACTAATCATTGGAAAAATACAAATCAAAACAGGAAAAAATATCATCTTTTCTTTGTGATAACTATTATTATAAAGAAAAACAAGTATTGGAGAGGCACTAGAGAAAAGGGGAACACTTTGGGGGAAATATAAACGGGGAAAGTCATTTTGAAAAATAGTATGAAAGTTCCTTTAAAAACTACCTTATAATCCAGTAATCTCACTTCTGGGTATACATTCAAGGGAAATAATATCACTATCTTGAAAAGTTAACCGCACTCTCATATCCAATACAGCATATTCATAATAGCCAACCTACAGAAACAAATTTAGTGGCCATCAACAGATGAATGGAAAAGAAAATTTGGCATTCATCTGTACCTACATCTCTCTATTATAGATTTAAGTATGGCATATACTAATATACATATAAGTATGGCATATATATATGTATATGTATACACACACACACACACATACAATATACTATTGTGATAATTGTGTTTGTGAACTCATCCTAGAAAAAGTGCTACATAACTCATTTCTGAATATTACTGAGGTCACCTTTGAAGTATTTCTCTTGGGAAGCTATGCACTGATGTCCCTGCCTAGCTAATCTCTCAGAGTAGTTTTGTAACTTTCTCTGGAACGGCCATCAGAGCTGTCATCATATTACCCTTGATGTCCTGAATGCCATGAAAATATCTTTGGGCAAGTCTTATAGAAAATTCATATCTTTTCACCCTTGACAAGACTCTTAAGTGCCTGTCCTCATCTATCTAATTCTAAAACAAATTTACCTTATGTATCATTGAAATAGGCAGAGAAAAAATTCAATGAACCACTTGTGACCCCTACTGGTGTCCAGAATGGACCGTTAAAGGAATGAACTTCAAAAGATGGCAACGTAATTTTTTTTGTCCAAACCAGGACATGTGTGATGGCTTTCAGTAATTATATTGAAAGAAAACTAACAGTTGGACTTGCTTGGCAAATGGGAGTATTTCCATTGGGTGTATTATAATTATAAAGAAGTGATTTCCAAATACAATAATCACTCTCTGTGTCTTTAGGTGAACATGGACTATTGGTCATTACCCAATCTCAAAAAGGCAGCAGTATCACAGAGGGAATCATGTCCATATGACACAAGAAAGACAGTGATGTCTGCACATATAGGTCAGTTTTAGTCACACAGTTAAGAAAAGATGCCATTTACAATGAAATACTGTTTTTTGCAGCAACTCAGATGGAACTAAAGACCATTATCATAAGTGAGATATTTCATGAAAGGAACAGCAAATACCACATGTATTTTTAATAATTGGGAGCTAATTGATGTATACACACAGGCACAAATAGATATAAAGTTCATTGGAAATCAAGAGAGGAGGGAAGGAGAGTGGTAAAAGAACACTACTTGGGTAATGGGCACACTGGAAACCCTGACTTCAGCACTATAAAAGATCTCCATCTTACAAAAGTGTTTGTACCCCTTACTATTTTGAAATTTTAAAAAAAGATTCCCTTGAACAATTGATGTGCTTAATATCATCACTTAATTTTCACTGACTTTATGATTTATTAAATCATAAACACATAGATCATGTGTACATTAATGCATTTATGGGGTACAATGTTCTGATTTCATATAGAATGATGTGCGTTTACATCACACTTGTTAATATATGCCTCATCTTGTTTACTTAATTATTGTTTTAAGACATTTATGCTCCACACTTAATAGATCCAACAATACCATTACATTATGCACCATAGGTCTGATACCACCATTCATCCTCCCTCGATCTGACCTACCCCTCCCCCCTTCCCTCGTTCATCCTGGGCCATACTTGTGATCTATTCTTCATATGAAAGTGTGAGGAATTGTAAATTGGTTTCATAATAGTACCGAGTACATTGGATATTTTTTCTTCCATTCTTGAAATACTTTACTAAGTAGGATATGTTCCAGCTCCATCCATGTTCTTAAACTGTTCTTAAACATCCATTTTCTCAGCTGATAGAGGCCATCTACAAATTGAAAACATTCTCACTGGCTTGCATTCTCACCAGTGGTGTAGAAGTGTTCCCTTTTCTCCATATCCATACCAACATTTATAGTTTTGGGATTTTGTTATGTGGGCTACTCTTACTGGAGTTAGATGATATCTCAAAGTGGTTTTTATTTGTATTTCTCTGATGATTAAAATGATGAGTATTTTTTCATGTTTCTGTAGACAGTGCACCTATCTTCTTCAGAGAAGCTTCTGTACAGTTCACTTGCCCACAATGAAATGGGATTACTTGTTCTTTTTTTATTAATAAGTTTAAGTTCTCTGTGGATTCATCAGAAGCAAAACCTGCAAATATCTTCTCCCATTCTGAGGTCTGTCTGCTGGCCTTATTTACTGTGTTCTTGGCTGTGCAGACTTGTTAGCTTGGTCAGACCCCAGTAATGTATTTTTGGTGTTGCTTCAATTGACGGGGGTCCTCCTCAAAAAGTACTCTCCCAGCCCAATTTCTTCAAGTGTTTTTCCTGTACTCTCTCCAAGAATCCTAATATTTTCATGTCTTAAGTTTCAATCTTTTATCCAGTGACAGTCAATTTTTTTTAATGGTCAAACATGTGGGTCCAGTTTCAGTCTTCTACAAGTTGTCAGCCAATTCTCCCAGCACCATTTGTTAAATACGGAATCTTTCTCCCAATTTATATTTTTGATGGGTTTATCAAAGATCAAATGATGATAAGTGTCTGGGTTCATCACTTGGTTCTCATTTTGTTCCATATATCTACCTATCTGTTTTTGTGCCAGTACCATGCTGTTTTGATCATCATAGATTTGTAGTATAGTTTGAAGTCTGGTAGAATGATTCCTCCTGAATATTTTTTATTTCTGAGTAATGTCTTGGCTATTCGAGGTTTTATCTGTTTCCATATGAAACAAAGTACTATTTTATCCAGATTTTTAACATATGACAGTGGTGCTTTAATAGGGATTGCATTAAATTTGTAAATTGCTTTGAGTAACATGGGAATTTTAACAATGTTGATTCTTCCTAGCCATGAGTGTGGTATATTTTTCCATTTGTTAATATCTTCAGCTATTTGTTTTCTCAGTGTTTCATAATTCTCTTTAGAGAGATCTTTCATGTGCTTTGTTAGGTAAATTCCCAAATATTTCATCTTCCTTGGCGCAATTGTAAAAGGAATAGAGCCCTTGACTGTTTTTTCAGCTTGACTATTACTGGTATATATAAAAGATATTGATTTGTGAGTATTGATTTTGTATCCTGAGACGCTACTGCATTCCTTGATCACTTCTAAGGGTTTTGTAGTTGAGTCCCTGGGGTTTTCCAGGTATAAAATCATATCATCTGCGAAGACGCAAAAGTTTGATCTCTTCTGACCCTATTTATATAACATTGATCACCTTGTCTTGCCTGATTGCAATAGTTAAGGCTTCCATAGCAATGTTAAAAAGCAGTGGAGAAAATAGGCAACCTTGCCTGGTTCCTGAGCTGAGTGGAAATGTTTTCTATTTTACTCCATTCAATATGTTCTTGGCTGTGGATTTGCTGTAGATGGCCTCTATCAATTTAAGAAAATTCCCTTCTATACCTGTTTTCTTAAGTGTTCTGATTATGAAAGGATGCTGGATATCATCAAAAGCTTTTCTGAATCTATTAAGAGAATCAGGTGGTCTTTTTTTTTAGTTTGCTTATGCAATATATTATATTTATAGTTTTACATATATTAGAACAAACTTAAGACCCTGGGATGAAACCCACTTGGTCATGGTGTATAATTCAATGCTATTTGTCTTTATTTATTCCATGCTATCTAGGCATTGTTCTGGTTGCTGGAAATTAAGGAAAATCACACACACTAACTTTGGGATAGCATGACATAGCAGGCTGTTTTGGAAACTTGTGGACATTTTTTAACATAAGTGGAGCATTTGATATATTGCCCACTTTTCTTTTAAAAATCTTCATTTATTTAGCTCATCAACACTACCTTTCTCAGCTTCCCATACTATCACTTAACATAGATTCAAAAAAAATTATCTAACATTTCTTGCTTTTGAATTGCTAAATGGTTCATATTCTCTGCGGTGGCACCATTTATGTTTGTAGCTAGTCTGCAGTATACTTTGGTTTACTTAATATGTTTTCCATGGGTAGGAGGAACTACTGTTCTTATTTAATGTCTAAAACAGTGATTTTCACCCAGTGTTCTATGCACAGTGGTGTGTCATGAGAGGATCTTAAGTGTTCCAGGAAAAAGTTTAAAGAGTATCAATTCAATTATTTTGGAAGGAGATTTAAAGCACAGTAAGTATAATCTTTATTTTGTAAATCTTTTTTAAATCAAAATAATTTAAGTGTGCCATGGAAATTCAACTATAGTTTCAAGTGCACTGCAAGATAAAAAAGGTTGAAAAACACTGGTCTAAAGCAAAAGAAGCTAACCAATTAGCCATCATCACTTATAGTTCAATAACATTGAATGGAAAGTACTCGAGATGCATGGAACACTTGGTGTCTCTCTCACTGTATAACATTCACACTTATGTAATAAAAAATCATCTCTCAGCCAGTGAGCACAAAGATATCTAGAAGACTGATTGAGAAAGTCAGCTTATAGACATCATATTTATAGGGAAGTTGTATTAATACAGGTGAAAAAAGTTTTCAGGGATTCTTTGAATAACATCAAATATTCATGGATATTTGGAAGGCTACACTTGAGAGATAGTAATGAGAAAATATCTTCTTCTATAAGTCTCTTTCATCTGCGTAAAGCTATTTTTAATTCTATAAATATGACATTTGTCTCTATCTCCTTTTTCCTCCATCCTATTAAACGGAATAGGATCTCTATAGTATCTAAAGGCATTTCTCAACCCTCTGATGCAAACAAACCTGTCTTGTGACCAGTGGAAAAGAAGGAACGTTGAGGAACTTTAAAACAAAAGGAAAATCAAATGAGAGAATCCATTTTAGGTGTCTTTTAAGAAGCATAAAATCTTCCTGCATGTAGCGTTGACAAGCTATGCTTGCAGATGGCTCTGTAGGAGAAGGATGTGGCCATCATAGGGTGCATCTCTGAGTGGAAGAAGGTCTTGATATGTAGCTGTCTATCTTGCCTGACAGTGCTAGCCAGAAAAATAGATTCCCAATTTATAAAAGAAGAGCACACAGGGATGCTTCTCCCTGTGGACAATGTACTAGAACCAGCTTCAGACCATCTTATTTATTTATTTTGCAGGTTTTGGCAGGGGCTGGGTTTGAACCCACCACCTCTGGCATATGGGGCCAGCGCCCTAATCCTTTGAGTCATGGGCACTGCCCAGACCATCTTCTTTAATGGGAGGAATAAAATTTGATCCTTTGAGATTGACAATCTTGAGCCCAAGAGATACAAATAGTTTCAGATTTTGTCTTTGTCTTAGGCAACTCCTTGCTTTCATTTTTTTCTCCTTTCAAACTGTTTAATATCTTTAGGATCCTAGAAAACACAAGTAAGTAAATGAAGTTATGTTCAATGAAGGCATGCAGAAAATAACACCCAGAAAAAGGTTAGGAATCTGTAAAAGCTTCTATTGTTTCAAAAACTTGATAGTTGTACATTTTCCTTAGTCCTGACTCAGGTGGCACTGGACTTGGCTCTAGCTGCAGTTGACTTGCAATGGTAGTACCAGTTAGCATCATTAAATATGTCTCTGAGAATGTGTTTATACAGAGGTCACTTTTCTTTGACGTGCAGACCTGGATGTTGTGCACAGATGCCATGAATTTATAATTTAGTAGTTAAATACGAGGCTTAGTGGTTAAGTGATTTCAGTATTCAACATTATGCTTATATGCATGCTTCCATAAAGTTTACTGAATAATTATTATGCATCAGATTAAGCACAGATTAAGAAGCTGAAAGGGATTTTAACTTTCTTTCCCTATATAACACTGCAGATGGGGCAAAAAAATTCCATTTCAATATCCATATGCTGAACTGTCTGAACCTTACAAAAGTAAATGGCAGATTTGGGGTAAAGATTGCCAATTGATGTCATTTGCATAGTATAAGAAAATAAGAAAAAAATTATGGGTGCCTTACATCAATTCAATCTTAGTTTAGTAAATCATAAGCCTAAAGTCCAGGAAGTTACATTTGTTCAAAATAAAAATTATTTGGTCTTAATGATGGTGATTTTGTGCATGTCCTGTTGTCACCTGTTGTTGAAAGGGAGCTATTTATGTAGCTACCATTCTACACTAATAACTTAGGAATTGGCTCACATTTTTAATTGATGCTTATTTGGGGGTATTTATAATCAAGAAAACCAAAGTTCAAATGAAACAACTGTCCTAGTGCAATACAGCCAGAATATGACTTAGCCAGTATTTAAATATAATTATATATGTCTGTAGAACCAACTTGTTTCTCTTACCCCACATTGTCTCTTGCAAATATTCATGATTCAGTAAGAATACGTTATGGGAAATATAGAAGAATACAAATATGAAGCCCAGGCCATCAAGTCAGAGGTCAATCAAGAAGAGGGCATGGAAGAGGGCGTGTTTACCATCTTGCTTGAAATCTGTTTTGTCAAATGCAATTCCTTCCCTCTTCCGTAAGAAGTACAACTCAATTTCATACCTCTCTATTTTCCTCATGGATACAATGAGTGAAAAAGTTGACTCTACCTTTTCTTCCTTCCTTCCCTCCTTCCTTCCTTTTTTCCTTCTTTCCTTCCTCCCTCTCCCCTTCCTTAATTTGCAGAGGAACATAGGTTTTTATGATCACCCAACTGGTAACAGCTTATAATCATAACAATAATCTTCATATTTTACTTTACACCTCTCTCTCTTTCTTTCTTTTCTAGTATTTCTCTTTCTTCTTTCCTTCCTTCCTCTCTCTCTCTGTCTCTCTCTATCTTTCTTTCTTTCTCTCTTTCGACTCTCACAGAGTCTCTTGCCCCCAATAGAATGCTATGGCATCATAGCTCACAGAAACTTCAAACTCTTGGGCTCAAGTGATACTCTTGCCTCAGCCATATGAGGCTGGGACTCATCTTGGACTACAGATACACACCATAATGTCTGGCTATTTTTAGAGGCAGGTTTTCACCCATTTCTCAGGCTGGTCTTGAACCTGTGAGCTCAGGCAATCCACCTGTCTCTGTCTCCCGGAGTGCTAGGATTACAGGCATGAGCCCCACACCCCGACCTTATTTTACACATTTCTGATCATGGAAAATATAAAACTCTGCTATTTTAGATGCTCACTTGGCAATTGCAAGGTAAGACTAACATGTTTTGGCAGGTCTAAGAGAGTAAGAAACTTACAAAATAAATCGGGCTCCTTAGTTCCACTTGTGTGTGTGTGTTCCACTTTTTCTTTGAAAAAGAAAATTAAGTAAAATTATTATAAAATTGTTTCTTGACTAACCAATGGGGAGAATACATTTTTTTCTAGTGATTTCTTTAACATTTAAATTGTATATATTTTGTTATTCTGTAAAATGTCTTTCAAATAAATTTCGGCTCTACCATTTTCCAGGAGCTTTGAAGAAATAAATGCAAAATTAGAAATAATGTTTTGTTTTAATAAATGTTTAACTAGACATGTATCACATTGTTAAATGTTTGTTAGATGATTTAAGAATTTCCAGAGGTTTAGGAAGCACCTGTGGCTCGTTGAGTAGGGCGCCGGCCCCATACACCAAAGGTGGCGGTGTTTCTGCAAAACAGAAAAATAGCCGGGCATTGTGGTGGGCACCTGTAGTCCCAGCTATTCAGGAGGCTGAGGCAAGAGAATCACCTAAGCCCAGGAGTTGGAGTTTGCTGTGAGCTGTGACTTCACAGCACTCTACCGAGGGCGATAAAGTGAGACTCTGACTCTACCAAAAAAAAAAAAGTATACACATATATATGTGTATATATACATAGATATAATATATATTATCCAAACACATTTTAAAAAATAAAATAAAATAATAAAGAATTTCCAGAGGTTTGAAGGAAATAAACTTCTAAGTTAACTGGGAACATATTAAAATTATCAAAAAATTGACGACAATTATAACACCTTTCAACAATTTGAATTAGAATATCTTGACATTTATTTTGAGATTTTTTGAATTTTTCACAGTTAAACTAATTTCCAATGTTTTCCATTTAAAACCAATGAGAAAGCTTAAAGAAGCCTAGGACTTTATAATTAAAATATCTAATCCTTGAAGCAAACATGGTTCAAGATGATCGATTTGATGTGTTTTTTTAGGTAGACAGAACATGTGTCCTCAGATTCAGTGTTAGTAAAGATGTTATTGAAGGCCCATAAACCTCTATCTTATGTTTTCTATATTACTAGCTTTAGAGAATGCCAGCCCAAGTGTGCCATCCTAAGCAGGGTTGAAAGTCAGGCTATTTCAGCTCAGCCAGCACCACATAGATAAGAAACTAAGAGACTTAACAAACAGGCTGAGAGACAGAGGTGGACACTTCCAGGAAGACATATATTCCATCTCTGAACTTCCCTGAGTTGCTTACACTCTAGCTTCTTTCTTCTAACCCCTCTTCTCAATTATTCTCAGCTATTTGATTTGATTTGATAGGCAATGCTGGATGATGTTTGTGTTCAGAGCTTTCAGATTTTCCTGATTTACTCTGAAACTAGTGGGACCTAGAGGAAGAGGATGAAAGTCTGTGGGGTTTTTTCCCCATCTTTAAGAATAACAGTATTTATATATATCATGTGTTATTGTAAAGGGTTTCTTTCAGTAGGAAGGTATAAAAATGTAATGAGCTCACATTTGCAGGAAATATTATGATATGTATCAAGCAGTTACTAAACGAAAGCTATTAATTTTTTCAAGTTGCAAAAACTAATTCTGCAATAGGAGTGAAATCTTAGGTTAGTTAATCCATCTTTTTGTCTTTTACACAGACAAAAGCATTGAAAGAAAGAATCTGATTAGACCTTGCTCAGCCTAAGATAGTTTTTAAATCTTCAATCTTACAGTCTTTCATAAATGGCACTAGGCCTGGAATATACTGCCCAGATGGTTCCTTCCTTTCATAATCACTCCAATCCCCAGGATGTGTGGTATGTCCTGATTGGAATCCTAGGACTGGAAAATTTGCACAGCTGGATTTCCACCCCTATCTGTTTTATATACATTGTGGCTGTAGTAGGCAAATCTTCTTGATCTTCCTGATCGTAACCGAGCGCAGTCTCCATGAACCCATGCATTTCTTCCTGTGCATGCTGGACTCCGCAGACCTCCTGCTCTCCACAGCCACAGCCCCAAAGATGCTGGCCATCTTGTGTTTCCATTCCACAGATATATCCTTTGGTAGCTGTGTATCCCAGATGTTCTTCATATATTTCATCTTTGCCATAGAATCTGCTATTCTCCTGGCTATGGCATTTGACTACTATGTGGCCATCTGTTACCCTTTGAGATACACTACCATCCTAACCCCCTTGGTCATTGGGAAGATGGGCATAGCAGCTGTGGTCTGGATCTTTTTCATCTACTGTCCATTCATCTTCTTGGTATACCGACTCACATATTGTGGGAGAAAAATCATTCCCCATTCATTCTGTGAGCACATGGACATTGCCAGATTGGCATGTGACAATATCAAAGTCAATATCATTTATGGTTTCACTGTGACCCTGCTCTCCACAGGGATGGATGTAGTGCTCATCATTACATCCTACACACTGATACTTCACACAGTGTTCCAGATACCTTCCTGGACGGCCAGATTCAATGCTCTTAACACTTGCGGCTCCCATTTCTTGTCATATTTATGATCTAAACACAGCATTCTTTTCATTTTTCACCCATCGCTTTGGAAGTAAAACCATCCCTTCTCACCTCCACATCCTAGTGGCCAACCTCTATGTGGTGGTGCCCCCTATGCTCAACCCCATCATTTATGGGGTAAAGATGAAACAAATTCAAGATCAATGGATTTTGTTATTCTCTGCTGTCAGCACATACGCTAAAATGAAGAATAATGCTAAATATTTATTGTTTCTAAAGAAGACACACACACACACATTTCTCTCTTCCTCATTCTATCTAAAAGTCTGTGTCAGTAAAAAATAAGAATAAACAAAATCTACAGAAACACTTCAATCACACACCAAAGGAGAGCATCTATCAAAGTTTGTGCTCCATTTTCCTAAGGTACTCAAAGATTTCTAAAAAATACTTGGAAATAATGATATTTCCAGTTCTTCTGGATATAATATTTCCATGCATTTTAACTTATAAGATGCATAAAGGTAAGTGAGAAAAGAGAAATGTATTTTGAGTTTAATTCAGATTGAATTTTTCTTTGGAGATATAGAAGGCAGTGATAGTGAATCAGTGAACATTCTAAAGCCAGTCCAAAATTCTCTCAAATGTAATACCCTCCCACTGTAATCTGTATTTCTTTGGACTGATAACATGAAGCTACTGTATCACAGGTGTTTCTGTTAGCACCTGAAGTTAAAATGTATCTCTAAAATCTTATATTTTCTGATTCACTGATATCTCACAAAATCTGTGTATAAAATAAACACATGGTATACATATATATATGTGTGTGTGTATATATGTACATATATATATATATAGAATGAGTGGATAATACTGAATTTCAAAAATAATAACCCACCTTGAATGAGACTTCCTGGATGATTTCAAAGCTGATATGTATTTTTCTCTGCATTGGCAATTTTAGGCCCAAATCATCAATGGAACATTCTTATATCAACACAGACATCACTGAAGTGATTTATATTTGCATACTTAGGTTATGAATAATTGGGAATTTAAAAAAATAAAAGAAAGCCAATAAAAGATTAAGGAGAATATTTTCAAACAAACATATGAAAAGATTTTCGTCACACCAAATATAACTATCTATAAACTTATTTAAAGACTGTACCTTAACTCTAACGCAGTACCAGTAACCATACTAACAATATATCCTTTTTAAAAATCTAGCACAATGTCATGAGAATGTGAAAATTACCTCATTTACAGCAGAAGAAAAATAAAAAAATTAACTATGAGAAATTTGAGGTGCTCTCTTGAATATTTGTGACCTTTTAATGCTTTCTTTATGTTTAATTTTTCTTTCTTTTTTATTAATGGAAATAAACACACACATTTGCAAGCCAAAGAATAATAATGCTGTAAAGCAACTTTTCTATATAATTTTCATTGTTGGGAAGGGAGAATAAAATACAGAAAATACACTTAAATTGTGCCCTTTGGTTACTATACCAAATATTCACCACTACAGGTTAATATTTATCTATATTAACTTATAACTATAGGTTAATATTTATCTTCAAAATATTTGGATTTCATGGTATATTTGTAAAACTGTTTTTTAATGATTTGTACATTCTGATGTGAAATTTGTACTCAGTGTTATGTTTCTCCACCTCAGTAGGGTAAGATTATATTTAAATGCTGGTAACAATATTTGCATTTTATAAGTGAAGAGTTTTAAAACAAAGAGGTGTGGTAAATTTCCCTAATTCTCAGATCATATGTCATACTTGAACAGAAATCTGAGTCTGCATTTTATTACGAACATTCTTAACCAAAAAACAGCACTGCCTAGTACAATTAGCATATTTGGTTTTACTAAAGCAATTGCCAGCTCCAGGATGACTATATTCCACAGCAAGGAAGGCACACTGCTGGGCTCTGTTAGTTCTCTCACCCACACATGAGAACCTTCTTTTCAGGACAGATAGATGTTTCAAAGATATTACTGACTTCTTGTTTTAATTCTAGCCTATTTCTTTTTTAAAATCTCTAAATTATTACCATTATCCTAATTTTACCTGCACACAAAAACATTCTAAATAGGAGGGTTTTTTTTTTTAATGACTGAGGTTTTAAATTTATGTTTTAATATTTATGTTATCAACTATATTTTTCCTAAAGTAAAATTGTACATATTATATAATCACAAAAGGATTATCTGCTTCTTTGGACCCTAAATAAAGATATAATCAAGCTGGAAAGACACATCAAATGATCATGTTATGAAAAACAAATAGAAGATTAGATTATTGACATGAGAACAGTCAAAAAGGATAGTGAAAGAACTATTATAGCCTCAAGCTGGCTATTTGTGAAAAGAAAGTTCCATTGATTCCTAAAAGGCCTCTGAAAATGAGCATCCCAGATGACCAAGCTAGGAAGCACAGAGTTTCTCTATCTAAGGCTATAAATGCAAGGGGACAAATGCCTAAGATATTTATGTAGTATCTTAAGTGTAATCATTTTTTACCAATCAATCAGATAAGCCACTGGAGGATAAGTTAGGAATTTATGATAATCATTTTCTTAATCCTTTAGTAATATTATTGGTCATGGTCAAGCATGTCACCTAAATTTTACAATGACCTATATCTCAACTATCTGCTGTGAGTATTGACTACACCTTTTCAAGTGCTCAAAGAATTCAAATTTCTAGTGATTCCTGTGGCATTATATACATGTGAGGAAGAAAATGATAAAGGTTGGGGAGAAATTATTTAAATAGTTTTGGTGTACTTATAGTTTACAGAGTAGGATATAAGATGCATTGAAGAGATAATTTCCCTGGAAGCCTGATTGGCAAGCTCAAATTTCAGCATTGCGTATTGCAGTTTTGGTTACATAATTTATTTTCTCTTATTGAAAAATGATGTTGTTCTGAGTATCAATGACTTTCTTAGTATGAGAGGGATGCACAGAAGAACTGTCCTGTATATGAATGGAAAAAATATAAGAGTAGTTTTAAGCTTCATAAAGAAAATCGATGGATTTTTTAAAAATCACATTTGTGGAGCGAGGGATAGGATGCCATACATAATGTACTAAATTTAGGTGAAGCAAACTTCAGGTGTATCTTGATATTATTATAGTTTGTCAATTGAATAGTCCAAGGAGAATCTGGCTGAATATCTCAATCCATCCATTCACTTATTCAATAAACGTTTGTTGAACATAACCTGTCTGAAAGATATAATTTTTGATACTGTAATTGTAGATGTGAACAGGAACTGTTCTTGGAATCCAAGGCCTAATAATAAACACATATAGAGAGATAAATTCATTAAGGGTTTTTTGTTCTTTGAAACAAGTAAGCCAAATTTGAGTGAAAGACCAAAGGGTGAATGTCAGTGCATCTTAATTTTGTCATTGAGAAGAAAGAGTTTCCATGTCAGGAAATTCCATCAAAGATGAATAGGTTTTATCCAGAGAAACTGCAAATGAGAAACAGAAATCCATGCAAGTTAAAAAAGGTGAAGATATAGATGTAGTTGTGAAGCCACAGTTGACTTATAAAAATTCAAATGTGTCTATTTACACAATGGAATATTATTCAGGAATAGAACCTTGTCTGTTGCAGAAACATGGAAACAACTGGAGGCCGTTAAGAATAAGTGAAATAAACCAAGCACAGAAAGATATATATCACACGTTCTCACTCATATGTGGGCATGAAAAAAGTGTATCTCTTGTTGATACAGAGGAGATCTTTGGTTTTTAGAGCATAGGCAAAGAGGAGAGAAGGAAAATGAAAAGGACAAAAGAGTTTAAATGTGTTGATTACCAATGAAGTACATAGCTAAAAATGGTAGAGATGGTAAATTAACATTAGAATTGAAAAATTAAATAAAGTTGTTTTATAATTTAAAAAATTAAATGCTATATTTAAAAGTATTGCGACTTTGGTTATATACAAACTGTATTGTAGTAAGATTGGCAGGATAGAGAAACTTCCCTTTGGGGACACAGGGAGACAGCGTGAGGCTTCTGGACACCCTGAGGAAGGCTAAAGCGGCAGAGATTGGGCAAGTGGTTGCGTCTGTTCATTCGGTCTGATCCTGTTGGCGGCTGTGGGTGGGGCAGCAGTGGGACTGC
>CAUYON010063704.1:0-10091 GCA_963573935.1 Arctocebus calabarensis
GCGCCGACCTCATATACCGAGGGCTGCGGGTTCAAACCCGGCCCTGGCCAAACTGCATTAAAAATTAGCTGAGCGCTGTGGCAGGCGCCTTTAGTCCCAGCTACTTGGGAGGCTGAGGCAAGAAAATCACTTAAGCCCAAGAGCTGGAGGTTGCTGTGACTCTATAGCACTCTACTGAGGGCGATAGAGTGAGACTCTGTCTCCACAAAAAAAAAAAAAAAAAAAATGGTAACACCACCAGGGTTAGGCTACAGTCATAACTATAATGATATACACCTACAGATAAATTTAAGAGAAAACGTAATATTCAGCAATAACTTTCTTTTCAGGCCATGTTGATCAGCTACAGTTGATTCATTAAAAAACAGATTTGTTGAGCATTTACTCTAGGGCACACCTGGGAGGAGAAACTGGCATGAGAAAACACAAACAACTGTATTGCAATGTACTAGTTCCCCTATGTGACAACTTAGGAGGGGCACCTGATTATTTTATTTTCAAAAGGTGGCTTTGAGAAAGAAGTATTGCTGTTCACCAATTGGAAACCACGTCGTAGAGCAAAGAGATGCAAGCTGGCCAAAGATAAAGGGGTACCAATAGAATAAACAAGGAAATAAAACCAAGTTAAAAAGTGCAAGAAACTTTACCTTCACTTGAAAGTTGTTCTGTATCACAACAAAGGAAATAGAATTAAGGGGTGATAGCGAGAAGTATTAAATGGCATGCAGGTGTTGACTTCAACGGTTGAATGAAGGGCTGTGACTTTCTGAGTTGGATGCACAGAAAGAAGATCTGGAAGCAGATAATTAATTCATTTTTGAATGTATTGATGTAAAATTTTTGATGGGCATGCAATTGAAATGTTCATTTGGCATTTGGATATACTGTGAATTTGCACCACAGAGAAAAATAGAGTATATATTTGCAAATTAAAGCTAAAAATTAAATCTTGATGCGAATATAAGATTATAGTCGATTCTTCATTTAGCGTTAGAATTTGTTTTAAATGTTTTATTTAGCCTTAGAATGATATACATTCATAATCACACTCAAACATATGTAACTACAGCATTTGCTAGTTGTCTAGATTTGTTTTCTCAATGTAATTTTTTTCCCATTAGGTTATGAAGGTGAGAATCTGATGAAAATCCTAAAAGACATTGAAAACAGCACAGAAATAATGTTGGACAGGTGGAAGTTTGAAGTCATACCTAATGACAAAGATGAGAAGGGAGACCCAGTGCCTTACAGTATCATCAATAATTACTTTTCCATTGGCGTGGTAAGAATTTGCACTAAATCTTTTTTTTTTTTTAGCCTGTTCCTGGATAATCACAGTATGAAAATCTTGCACAATGAAAATTTACTGATTATAAATCATTTATTTCATTTTTATATCATCAAAACATCTCTTCCAACAGGCAATAATATAGCTTATACATTTATTTAAAGTCAGCATATCAGTAATTGATAATTTCTTCATGAGTTAAACAAAAGAAAAGAAGTATGTTCTTTGTTGTCAGTGTTAACATTTGTGTTACTAAAATGAAGCTTACGATGGTTTTAAAATTCTTTCGAGTTTTAGAGTAAGCACAAAGCTCCATTTTAGTAAAAACACTGCAACAAATTGTATCTCACTTTGAGATATATGTTATAATCTCATGCTCTCAACGAAGCATCTATAATAAGTCTATAAAAAAGGTCTATTCTTAAGTGGTTACTAAATTAAAAGGCTGGCTTTTTACTATATTTCTTTAGGAATCTTATATTGAAAGTAAAGTATTTGTATATAAATCCTTAATAAGTTAATAATTTTAGCAATAGTTATGTATATATTTAGTCAATAATTATGAAGTTTGAAGATATATTATCTATTGCATTACTTTCAGTTTAATGATGTCACTCAATGCAAATTTTATCACATCAAATCTTTCTCTGTGAGAAAGAGGGGAGAGAGAAAGAGAGAGGAGAGAGAGAGAGAGAGAGAGAGAGGTGGACTATTAAATGACTAGTGAAGTACAGAAAGCACTGGTTGAACCCACAAACTGAAGCATCAAGTTCACCCATGTAAACTATATTACTATTGTTTTCCTTTGTTCCTCAGTATCCCTGAGCAAATTATTTAATCTGAGTATCTATTTATTCATTTGTACCATGTTGATTATTTATTTCCTCTCATACACATAATATGATGAAACATTTAAATATACGGTGGACCATAATAAAGGCTATAGTTATAATACAATAGTTACTAATACTATGATACCTATTATTACTTGCAAATTATAGATAATGTATCTTGACCCATAGACGCTTTCCTATTTGTGGTGTAATGAAAAACAGTATTTTAATAACTTCAATGTAAAATTACAATGTAAAATTGCATTAGAACTCAATTGACATTCTATACCTTTTAACGATTTTAATAAATTAATAAATTAATCCATTGGCCAGGCATGGTGGCTCAGTCTTCTCATGGTACCACTAAGAGAGCAGTAGACAAAAGGATTGCTTATGGCCAAGAGTTCAGGACTAGACTGGCATCAATAGTGAGATCCCATCTCCACAATTTTTTTTTTTTATAATTTTATTGAATCATAATTCTGTACATTGGTGCAATCATAGATATACATTCAGGAATGTTTTGATCATACTGTTACAGATAGCCTTCATGGCATTTTCTTGATCACTATATAAAGACATTGATACTCTACATTTAATAAGTTTCCCCAGTACCCTGCTCAATTTTTTTTTTTTAATAAAGTCAGCCCAGTGTGGCGGTGGACACCTGTAGTCCCAGCTACTTGAGAGACTGAGGCAGAAGTATTCATTATCTCAGCAGTTGGAGTGGGCTGTATTCCTGCCTCTCTTGCTACTGTCTGCAGCATCTTGGGTAAAATACGGCCTCTGAAAAAAACACACAAAAAAATGAAAATAAAAAAAATCTAATTCAATTTTAGAACATTTTTTTCACCCACAGAACAAGAAACCCTATTCCTGTTTTTAGTCTAGCTTAGCATCTATTCCCAGGTCTGGGCAACAACCAGTCCACTCTCTGCCTATAAAATTTGTTTCTTTGTGGACATACTATATTTTTTTAAAAAATAACATAAGAAGTGGACTTTGGCATCTAGATTTTTTCAGATAACATAATACATTTAATGTTCACCCATGTAAACTATGTTAGTATTATTTTCCTTTGTACTGCTGGGTAAGATTCTATTATGTTCATATGTCATGTGTTGATCCCTTTACCAAGTGATGGACATTTGGGTTGTTTCTAATTTTTATATATTTTGAATGATGCTAGTTTCCTAAGTCTCTTGGGATTTTTTTGTTAGTTTATTATACTTTTAACTCTAAAATTTCCATTGGGTTCTATTTTTTGTAATATCCATATCTTTAATTAATGTTTCTATTTGAAGCGTCATTATTACTGTATTTTATTGCTGAAACATAGTTTCTTTTAATTCCTTTGGCATGTTCATAACAACTGTTTTGAAGTCTTTGCAACATCTGAGGTGAGATGAGTTTGACAATATCTCGGCCACATCCAGGACTTAATTATTTGTTTGCTTATTTTTTTTTCTTTAATGTATGTCATACTTTTCTATTCCTTTGCATATCTCCTATATTTTTATTGAAAACTGGAAATCAAATACGTTATGTTTTAGCAACTCTGTATTTTCATATTCCTATTGGAGTTATTAATGTTCCTATGTTTCTTGGTTTAGTGACTTGACTGAAAGGCCTTTCTTTATTGTGGTACAGGAATGCTGATGCCTTATCTTTTTTATTTTTTTTTTACTTCTTATTTCATTTTAATGTTGGTTTCCAAGATATCGCCAAGATATCATGTTAGAGTGGTGAAGTTGCTCAAAGTAATCCCTGAAATTATTGAGAAGAACAAGTAAAGTTTTAGCAAGAAAAAAGAAAATTTATTATTGACTTGCACAGCAAGCAATACCCATGCTAGTGACAACAGGCTCTGTCAAAAGTATGCACAATTTTGCAGCATATCAGCTGCTTTCTCTGTTCTCAAAACAGTCCACCTGCAAGGTCTTGATAACAACTCTCCTGTAAGATCTTAGTCAGCCTCATTCCCTTAACAGCCCAGGTTAACCTGACCCAAACCAATTCCAAATACCCTTCCCATATCTGTAATCCACCCTGCTCCATCTAGCTAACTGCCTAACTGTGTGATTAGCCAGAGACTGTGCTTAAATGCTTTGACCAGTGAGTCTTCCCTCTGTCACTGGAGCCATGTATTGGGAAACACACTCAAAAGTTCAGGCGATGGTAAGTCAACTACAGCTTTAATATATTCTGGTTTTCCTATTTTCTCTTCTTCTCACGTACAAAGGCTCTTATTTAACCACAGATTTGTAGATAACTTAGACTTTCTTCTGTCTCTCCTGATGATGTGTCCATCCTTGCTCATTCAGTCAGGATTATGTAGCAGGTTACCATAGTTCATCATGCTGTCTCATTCCCATGGTCTGCTGGTTAGTTATTTGTCCTAATCAGTTCCACAAACTCAAGCCAGCTGTGGCACTGGCCTTCCCTGCTTCCCTGTTGATATGTCATAGAGATGGTAATTGTTTACACAAGTCTAGGTCATGGAGGTTCTCTGGCTGCCATTACAAATCAGGCCATCTCCATCGACGGTGAAACTGCTTTCCTTTCTAGCTTGCTCCACCCTGATAGAACTATATTGCCCAGAGAGGTAGCGGGTAAGAAAGCAGCCTGAGGCTGAAGCATCACAAATAACCAGAGTTATAGCTGAGTTTTAGTAGTTTTTCTTATATAAACATTTTTCTATTTGTTACATTGCTTTGGTCAATTTCCAGTGGTTCTCAATAAGAGGGTTTTTTTTCTCCCTTTCTCCCAGAGGGCATTTGGCAATATCAAGACACAAGTTTGAGTGTCCTGAGAAAGAGTGAGTTGCTGTTGATAACTAGTGGGGAGAGGTTAGGGATGTTGCTAACTAGCCTCAGTGCATATGATAACTTGTGAAAACATGGCAAAAAAACTGTATAGTTCAAAATGTCAATAATGTTGAGTTTGAAAAATGCTGATATTAGAAAACAGAAATACATTTGTCTCTTGGAAAACATGGGTCTGAGCTGAACTAGTGCACTTATACTTGGATATTTTTCGATGAAAGGTACATCACATGTAACTCTCCTGCCTCCCCTTTCACCTCCACCTATTTTGCCTCTGTTGGTCCTAGGATGGTAATACCAACCTTTCTCTTCCTGTTCCTGTTCAGCCTACTCAAAGACAACCAAATGGAGACTTTTATATTGGCCCACTTCCACTTAATCAATAATAAATATATTCTTTTCTTATTATTTTCTTAACCTTCCTTTTTGTTCTGGCTGACTTTACTGTAAGAATATAGTGTATACTACATAGAGGGTGCAAAATACATGTTAATTGACTTTATGTTATCGGTAAGGCTTTCAGTCAACTTTAGACTATTAGTAGTTAAATTGGGGGGAACTTTTATTGTGCAAGGGGTCAGAACTTCTAACTCCTGTATTGTTAAGGTCAAAACACAAAAGGTCAAAAGTCTTAAAAGGGGGAAATAGCAAATATCTCCAACAATTGCAGAGGAAAATAATAGAATAAGACAGAAAACATAGGAAAGTATAACAACAACAAAAATAAAGAATTATAGAGAAACAAAAAGATAAATTATTTAAAAAAAAAACAGACCTATTATAAAATTTATTTTACAAAAGTCATAGAGAGAATTATAAATAAACCATAGAGGGAAAAAAATACAAAAGTAATAAAAATGAGAAGCATATTCCAATTTAAAAAATATGTATGTATATGTATATCTCCCAATTAAAATATGAGTAATATGAGAGTATAACAAAGTTGTCAAAGATAAAATCAACTTATATACTTAATAGTATTTTATTATATTAGCAATAATCAATGCATTTACAAAAAGAATAGCAAAAAAAATGGAAGTGTCTAGGAATTTAAAAATATACATATAGAAGCTATGTATAAAAAAATATACATATAGAAGCTATGTATAGAAACTGTTAAAAATCTTGCAAAGATGTAAAAGAAGTTCAGATTAAATGAGGCATTTTCTCTTCATATATAAGATTTCTCAATATAATATGCAAATTAATATGTACATAATTAAAGTGGAGCTATATTTTATGACAGTTTTATTCCAAAATATATAATAGCTTATATGTGGATTTTATTTTCAATAAATGTTTAAAGTTTATTTTAATAATAAGGAAAAAAGATTTGCTTCACCAAATTAGATTTCAAATAAAGATTTAAAATAAAAAAAACTGGAAGGCGACCAGGGGAAGTGGCTTACTCCTGTAATCTTAGACTCTGGGCGGTTGAGGTGGGAGGATTGCTGGAGCTCAGGAGTTTGAGACCAGCATAAGCAAGGGTGTGACCTGGTCTCCTAAAAATAGAAAAATTAGCCAGATGTGGTGGCACACACTGTCTCAGCTACTCAGGAGGCTGAGGCAGGAGGACAACTTTCAGCCAGGAGTTTGAGGTTGCACTGAGCTACAATGATGCCTCTGTACTTTAGCCAGACTGAGACGCTGTCTTGGGAAAACAAAGAAACAAACAAACAATAAAACTCAATCAACTGAACAAACAACAACAAAAATCCTGAAGTACAAACTAAGCCTTAAGTTAAAAGAAGGAAGAAAAAAATAGAAATAAGTAAAATAGAAGAGGGAAAATAATAAAAAGATGAAACTAATTTTTAAATAAACTTGACAAGCCCTTAGCTATACTAAGACAGATTGAGAGAAGACTGTGAAATAAAATAAATCAGACATGAAAAAAGAGATATTGTAGTGGAAACCATGGTAATAACAAAAAATAAGGGACTTTAATGAAAAAGTATATGTCAACAAACTGGATAACCTAGAAGTAGATAAATTCTTACAAACACAGAACCTACCAAGACTAAATCTTGAAGAAAAAGAAAATCTGAACACACCTGTAACTAGAATAGACATTGAATGAGTAATTAAAAACTACCCAACAAAGAAAAGCCCATAACCAAATGGCTCCATTTGTCAATTTTATCAAATATTTAAAGAATAATTAATGCTAATCTTTCTGAAACACTTCCAAAAATTAAAGATGATAGACCACTTCTAAACTCATTTTATGAATTCATCATCACTCTGTTCTTAAAGGTTAAAGACATCTCAAGATTTTTTTTTAAGAGACCCAGATATATGACAAACATGAGATAATTGTTTTTGTCTCAGTACTAAAACCCCAGCTGGAGGCAATTAAAGAGATGCCATGTATTTGAGATCAGCTACCTCTATGGAGAGGTATGGAGAATTTTTTTCAGGATTAGCATACCATCACCCTCCATCCTTTATCCCTTAATCAACACAAGGAGACTGGGGAGCAAAAAGTAACAAAGACTTTAGAAACAAAACATGGGATAGGGAGTTGTCAGTGAACTTGGGAATGTGTCGGTGGTGAAGAAAACTATGCTCAAAAATATGAGAGATTTAATGGGGTGTTCTAGCTGGGAGTACTACAGAAATATAGAAGTAGAAAAACCTGTGAGCTAACAAAATTGATGGTGTAACAGAGCATTATTTAAAAAATTACTAGTACATTGGAAATGGTATTAAGGGACTATTTCAAAGCCTTGTGGGCTTGCTCAAGGAAAGATCTGAAGGCTCCTAAGAAGATAGGGGCACAGGTATGATGCCCTGGGTCAAGTCATCTGACACTCTTGATTCCAGTGGATGATGAGAGCCAAGGGCAGCTGGGAGCTGGTTGACCTTGGTGCTGTTAGAGCCTGAGGTGAAGAATTTAGTGCAGGGATTTCAGCCAAAGTGAATTAGGAGAACAAATGGAGCCCAAAGTCTAAAGGCTGGAAAGCAACATGTCTGAGGAACACAAGAGCCAAACACACTGGGCCTGCGGGAGTGTTTCCTGGCTTTCTGGTCTCTGCCCTCCATGAACTTGCTAAGCAGGTGGGTTGTACTGCTTACTCAGATACATAGATAAAGCCTCTTCATTTTTCTCAGGGGCTGGGAGGATTTTTAAAAGATATCATGAGACTAACAGCCTTAGGGAAAGTTTCTGGAATATTCATGAAACTTTTATTAAAATTAATCATATATGTGGCCACAAAAAAAAATCCAGACTTTTTTAAAAAGCAGAAATCTTTTTTTCATGAGATTTTCTCGTTTATTATGTGAAAACATTTGTGTTCTGCATTTAGTAGGTTTCACCAGTCCCTTCTAAGATGCACCATAAGTGTAATCCTACCATTTACCTTCTCTCCACCCACCCTCCCCATCCTCCTTCCCTCTCTTACTCCTTTCCCCATATTCTTGTGCTATAATTGGGTTATAGCCTACATATGAAATCTATAAATTAGCTTCATAGTAGGGCTGAGTACATTGGATACTTTTTCTTCCATTCTTGAGAAACTTTGCTAAGAAGAATATGTTCCAGCTCCATTCATGTAAACATGAAAGAGGTAAAGTCTCCATCTTTCTTTAAGGCTGCATAATATTCTATGCTATACATGTATCACAATTTATTAATCCATTTGTGGATTGATGGGCACTTGGTTTTCTTCCATGACTTAGCAAAAGTTCATTGTTTTCTATCAGCATTTCTGTTGTGAACTTAAATACTAAGCTACCACCCCTCTCGGCTCAGGGGACCCCAGGAAAACCTTAAAACTCAGTTCCTAGCCATAAAAGAAAGGGAGGATGGACAAGTGTCCTTATATTCCACACTTTTGCAGTTTAGATATGGCAGTTGTTGAGCATTAATAGCAAAATAGAAATCATAAGAAAGACAAAACAGACTCTTTGTGTCAATCAAAAACTAAATTTTTAATAGGACCTATGGCCTCACCAGGCAAAGGTTAAATCACCTGCAGATCTTGAATTTGCTTCACAGATCACTTGAGTTACATGTGTGGCTTGTCTCTGATTAACATATTACCTTATCTTAAAATTTTCCAACCCTTGGGTGGTGCCTGTGGCTCAAGGAGTGGGGTGCTGGCCCCAAATATGGGAGGTGGCGGGTTCAAACCCAACCCTGGTCAAAAACTGCAAAAAAAAAATTTTTTTTCCAACTCTTTATTTCTTTAATAACTTACAAGGCAAGAAAATCATTAAACTCATTTACCCACCTATAAGCCATAAAGTGCTCTGACCTTCGAGATGTCTTGTCTTTTCAGGCCAAGACAATATACCCCCTCCATGTATCGATTTATGATTTTACCTGCAAATTTTATATATTTAAAGTGTACAAGATCAAACTACAACCACTCACTCAAGACTTCTTGATCATGGCACCTTAGCCATGGACACACATATTAAGCTCAGAATAAACTTCTTTAAATTATTTTACAGAGTTTGGATTTTTTTTTCCCATTAACATAAGGAGAGAGGAATTAAATTTCTGTCTAGCATTCTTCCTTCTTAGCTGAGATATCCTCTAGCAAAAGTCAGATTAACAAGACAAAAACAGAAGTTCATTAACGTGTGTACCTCATGTAGACATGGGAGATATTCAGGGAAAAATGACTACATCTTTTAGAAGTAGCTTAGAATTCAGGCTTAAATAGAGTTTTCAGCTAAAGACAAAAGAGAGAGGGTGTAGGAGAGGTCAATTACAGAGAGGGGATCAGGAAAACAATAAAGTAAGAGATTTCGTGCAGACTTCAAATCTTTGCCTTCTGCATTGATAAAAATTTCTTATGATTTAGTCATCCTTCTCTTCCCAGTGGAAAGGAAGGAACCTTTAAAACTAGAGATTTCCTTGAAGATGGACATGTTCTCTACAGAAAGGCAACTTCTAATCTGTTTTCAGAACTTCTCCTGGCTCTGCTGTTTCTCAACATAACCTTTAAGACAAAGAGGTATATTTTGCGGGTGGTATATTCTGGCCTCTCACACATTCTTTTTTTTTTTTTTTTTTTTTGTAAGACAGAATTTATTCACAGAAAAGAAAGAAAAGAATACAGAAAACATTAAGGCATCTGTTAGAGGGAGAAAATTCTAGTGGGGAGAGAGAAGCTCTCTCCGTTTCTCTCC
>CAUYON010063705.1:0-21984 GCA_963573935.1 Arctocebus calabarensis
TTCTTCCATTCTTGAGATACTTTGCTAAGAAGAATATGTTCCAGCTCCATCCATGTAAACATGAAAGAGGTAAAGTCTCCATCTTTCTTTAAGGCTGCATAATATTCCATGGTATACATGTACCACAATTTATTAATCCATCTGTAGATCGATGGGCACTTGGACTTCTTCCATGACCCAGCAATTATGAATTGGGCTGCAATAAACTTTCTGGTACAGATGTCTTTGTTATAATGGGGTTTTTGGAGTTCTGGCTATATACCTAGTAAAGGAATTATAAGATCAAAAGGCAGGTCAATTTTCAGATCTCTAACTAGTCTCCAAACATCCTTCCAAAAGGAATGTATTAGTTTGCATTCCCACCAGCAATGTAGAAGTGTTCCCTTCTCTCCACATTATTGCCAACATCTCTGATTTGGAGATTTTGTTATGTGTGCTAATCTTACTGGAGTTAGATAATATCTCAAAGTAGTTTTGATTTTCATTTCTCTGATGATTAAGGATGATGAGCATTTTTTCATGTCTCTGTAGGCCATGCACCTGTCTTCTTTGGAAAAGTTTCTCTTCAAGTCTTTTGCCCACCCTGAAATGGGATCACTTGTTCTTTTCTTGCTAATATGTTTGAGTTCTCTGTGGATTCTGCTTATTAAACATTTGTCAGAGGCATAATCTACAAATATTTTCTCCAACTCTGAGGGCTATCTGCTTGCTGTACTTAGTGTGTTCTTGTCTGTGCAGAAGCTTTTTAGTTTGATCAGGTCCCAGTAGTGTATTTTTGATACTGCTTCAAATGCCTGGGAGTCCTCCTCATAAAATATTCACCAAGGCCAATTCCTGCACTTTCTTCTAATATTTTTATAGTTTCATGTCTTAAGTTTAAATCTTTAATTCATCTTAGTTAATGGTGAAAGTGTGAATCCAATTTCAGTCTTCTACAGGTCACTAGCCAGTTCACACAGCACCATTTGTTAAATAGAGAGTCTTTTCCACACTGAATGTTTTTGATTGGCTTGTCAAAGATCAAATAATGGTAAGTAGCTTGGTTCATCTCTTGGTTCTCTATCCTGTTCCATGTATCTACCTCTCTGTTTTTGTGCCAGTACTATGCTGTTTTGATCACTATCGATTTAAAGTACAGTCTCAGGTCTGGTAGCATGATTCCTCCCACTTTGTTTTTATTTCTAAATAATGTCTTGACTATTAGAAGCTTTTTATGATTCAATATAAAATGAAGTATTATTTTTTCAAGATCTTTAAAATATGACAATGGATCTTTAATAGGAATAGCATTAAAATTGTATATTGCTTTTGGTAGTATGGACATTTTAACAATGCTGATTCTTCCCAGCCATGAGCATGGTATGTTTTTTCATTTGTTTACATGTTCAGCTATTTCTTTTCTTAGAGTTTCATAGTTCTCTTTATAGAGATATTTCATGTACTTTGTTAAATAAATTCCCAAAGATTTCATCTTCTTTGGCACTACTCTGAAAGGAATAGAGTCCTTGACTGGTTTTTTCAGCTGGGCTATTGTTGGTATATATAAAGGCTACAGATTTATGAATGTTGATTTTGTAGCCTGAGACACTGCTGTATTCCTTGATCACTTCTAAAAGTTTTGTAGTAGAATCCCTAGTGTTTTCCACATATAGTATTTGCATATATACAATCATATCATCTGCGAAGAGTGAAAGGTTAATCTCTTCTGACCCTATGTGGATACCCTTGATCGCCTTTTCTTCCCTAGTTGCAATGGCTAAAACTTCCTTTACAATGTTAAAGAGCAATGGAGAAAATGGGCATCCTTGCCTGGTTCCTGATCTAAGTGGAAATGATTTCAGTTTAACTCCATTAAGTACAATATTAGCTGTGGGTTTGCTACAGATGGCTTCTATCAGTTGAAGAAATGTCCCTTCTATACCGATTTTCTTAAGTGTTCTGATCATGAAGGGATGCTGGATATTGTCAAAAGTTTTTTCTGCATCAATTGAGAGAATCATATGGTCTTTATTTTTTAATTTGTTTATGTGCTGAATTACATTTATAGATTTACATATATTGAACCAGCCTTAAGACATTGGGATAAAGCACTTGGTCATGGTGTATAATTTTTGGATGTGTTGTTGGATTCTGTTTGTTAGGATCTTATTGAATATTTTTGCATCAATATTCATTAGTAATATTGGTCTATAATTCTCTTTTCTTCTTGGGTCTTTTCCTGGTTTAGGGATCGAGGTGATGTTTGCTTTATAGAATGTGTTGGATAGTATTCCTTCTTTTTCTATATTTTGGAAAATGTTGAGTAATATAGGTGCTAGTTCCTCTTTAAAGGTTTGGTAGAATTCTGACATGAAGCCATCTGGTCCCGGGCTTTTCTTTTTAGCAATATTTTGTATAGTTGATGCTATTTCAGAACTTGATATAGGCCTGTTCAGTGTTTCCACTACATTCTGGCTAAGTCTTGGTAGGTGCATGCTTCCAAGTATTGGTCAATTTCCTTCAAATATTCATAATTCTGAGAGTAAAGTTTCTTGTAATGTTCATTAAGGATTTTTTGAATACCGAGGGGTCTGTTTTTATTTCATCTTTACCATTTTGATTGATGAAATTAGAGATTTTAATCTTTTTTTTTCCTGATTAGGTTAGTCAAAAGTTTATCTATTTTATTGACCTTTTCAAAGAACCAACTTTGTGATTTATTGATCTGTTGTATAATTCTTTTATTTTCAATTTCATTTAATTCTGCCCTGATTTTGGTTATTTCTTTTCTTATGATGGGTTTGGGTTGGAATGTTCTTCCTTTCCAGTTGCTTGAGATGTCCCATTAAGTTGTTAACTTCCTCTCTTTCTATTCTGTTGAGGAAGGCTGACAGTGCTGTAAATTTCCCTCTTAGGACTGCCTTTGCAATACCCCAGAGGTTCTGATAATTTGTGTCTTCATTATTGTTTTGTCCTAAAATTTTGGTAATTTCCTTCTTAATCTCATCTATGACCCTTCTATTGATTAGCATAAGGTTATTTAGCTTCTGTTTTTGTATGAGTATGCTGATTCTTGTTGTTATTGAGTTCAACTTTTATTCCATGATGGTCGGAGAAGATTCAAGGAATAATTTCTATTCCTTTAAATTTGCTGAGATTAGACTTGTGACCTAAGATGTGATCAATTTTGGCGTATGTTGCGTGGGCTGATGAGAAGAATGTGTATTCAGGTTTATTAGGATGAAATGTTCTGTAGATGTCTGTTAAATCCAGATGTTGAATGGTTAAGTTTAACTCTAAAATTTCTTTGCTTAGCTTCTTATTGGACAATCTATTCAACACTGCTACATGAGTATTAAAATATCCAACTACTATGGAGCTGGAGGAAATCAGGTGGCTCATATCTGTTAGAATTTTTCATATAAATTGAGGCACACTCTGGTTGGGTGCATAAATATTAATAATTGAAATCTCATCATATTGAGTATTACCTTTAACAAATATGAAGTGTCCATCCTTATCCTTCCTTACTTTGGTTGGTTTAAAGCCTATTGTATCTGTAAATAAGATTGCAACATCTGCTTTTTTCTACTTTCCATTTGCCTGGAATATAGATGACCATCCCTTCACCTTAAGTCTATATTTATCTTTTAAGGTAAGATGATATTCTTGTATGCAGTAGATATCTGGCCTGAGTTTTTGTATCCAGTCAGCCAGCCTATGCCTCTTTAGAGGACAATTTAAGCCATTCACATTAATTGAGAATATTAATAAGCCTTTCAAAAGCGCAGTGGACATTTTTCATCCTTTTGCCACTGTGGAGGTTGGAATTTGATAGAAAGTTTCTGAGTGAGTTTACTTTTGTGGTGGAATATCATTCTGGTCATTATGGAGGATAGGTCTGAGCATATCCTAGAGAGCTGGTTTAGTTATGGCAAATTTCTTCAACATGTGGATGTCACTAAATTATTTAATTTCTCCATCATAAATGAAAATCAGTTTAGCTGGATACAGGATCCTGGGTTGAACATTATTTTGTTTTAGGAGATTAAAAGTTGATGACCATCCTCTTCTAGCTTGAAAGGTTTGAGCCGAGAGTTCTGT
The DNA here is from genome assembly GCA_963573935.1 of Arctocebus calabarensis. Lineage (NCBI taxonomy): Eukaryota > Metazoa > Chordata > Mammalia > Primates > Lorisidae > Arctocebus > Arctocebus calabarensis. The sequence goes on from CAUYON010063705.1 coordinate 4,084, forward strand.
AGTTATTCTAATATTCTTCCCCTGGTAGGTTTTGGTTTTCTTCTGTCTGGCTGCTTTCAGAATTTTCACCTTCATATGAACTTTAGTGAAGTTAACTTTGATGTGCCTGGGGGATGTCTTACTTGGGTTGAGTCATGCTGGGGTTCTGAAACTGTCTGCTATCTGAATTTCAGAATCTCTTGGCATGTCTGTAAAGTTCTCTTTCATAATCTCATGAAGAAGTGACTTGCCTTGTGAGACCATCATCACTTTCAGGTATCCCTATAAGGTGAATATTGGCTTTCTTTGACTTATTCCAGCACTCTCTGAGAGAATTATCCATTTTTGCCCTCCATTTCTCTTCCTGTTTGGATGTTTGAGAGCATTCAAAAGCTTTGTCTTCAAAGAAATCCTTTCTTCTGCTTGCTCCATTCTGTTACTGAGGGATTGTACTGTATTTCTTGGATCTTTGTGGGCTGCAAATTCTTCTCTCAATGTGTCAAAATCTTTGGTCATTTTGTCTTTGAATTCCTTGACTTCTTGAGACAATTTTTGAAATGCTCCCTGAATTTCTAAATCCAACTTTTCCTCTATTTTGTTGATCTTATTTGCAATCCAAATTCTGAATTCATTTTCTGACATCTCAGCCATCTGTTTATGCATAGGATCGTCAGTTGTGTCCGCCAAATTATTCGTTGGTGGGCGGGTGATCTGCTCTGTTTGTTCATTTTGCCAGAGCTTTTTCTCTGATTCTATCCCATGATTATTTTGCACTGTTTGTCAAGATGAGCAATAAGGATAAGTTGGGTTGGGGGTTCTAGGAGTAGTGATTGGCCTGTCCTTTGCATGAAAGCTTGGACTGATGTCTGTACCTGTTCCCCTGTACCTGTGTTTTGTCAGGACCTGTACAGTACTACTACCTGGGAAACTGGGCACCTTCTTGGTGTGGTGGGGTTAAGTGGCTTTGTCTTGTTTTCAGCTGGTCTCTGTCTTACCCTAGAGAATCAGTTACTCTGGGTTGAAGTCTGAGCTATGGAGAAATACCAGCAGTTAGGTCACCCCTCCCCCCACAGGCAAAAATTGGAAAAGGAAAATCAAATTCCCACTACCACACACCCAGGGTACCACTTGGATAGTACTTGGGTGATTGGCCCAGTTGAAGAGGTCCCAATCAATTGTCCCAACCAGCACTGGGAGAGTTCAAAAGGTCTCCAGCAACTAGATAGCAGGGGTCTGCTGGCAACTCTAGTATAACTCATTCTGGTGCTCCATGAGATAGGAAGGACCCCCCCCCCAGCAAATAAATTAGTCTGGGAAGGTTGATGCCTCCTTGCCCACCTTGCACCTCTGTCGCACCCTGTCACTGGTAATCCCGCAGGACTGTGATCTAGTTCCCTCCAATGAGCTCCAGGGTTTTGTGTCTGCCTGAGTCACAGGGAGATCTGAGTCTCCTCAGGCAGGCCACCACTCTCTGCCACTCTCTGTCACTATTCGGCAGGGAGAAGTGAGGCCTGACAACCTCGGGTGCTTGATAGGGGCTGGGGCAATTCAGTCAGTTCCAACCCTGCCCCTAATTGACATTGTTGACAGAATAGAACCACTTCGCTGAATTTGTTTCTGTCCTGGCTATTTTCCCCTTTTGTTTCAGCTTTGATACCCTGAAGGTTGGGTGTGTCTGAAGCTCAGTAAAGCAGTCCTCTGGGTCAGCCCTGCCCTGGGAGTCTGCTGTCTCTACATGTGTATTCTAATCCCTGTGCTCCACCCAGGCCGGTTCTGCATCAGGCATACCCTTTACTCCGGAAGCCTGCGTTCTGTCCCAGAACTGTCCCACCAGCCTGCCACCACCAGAGAAGCTGCCCGGCCTCCCTGGGTTGCCCAGAGAGACTGGGAGTGTTCCTTCAAAATATCCCCAGGAGTGTGAGCCCCACCATCACCGTTCCTGCAGCTGCTGGCGCTTCGATGTACCACCTCTCCTTGAGTTGGTTATCTTCTCCTTACACTCGAGCCGGAAAGTCAGCCCAGATCAGCAACAGTCCATGCCCCATCTACACCCCTCAAGAAAAGGCCCAAGAATCTGGACTCTATGGAGGACAGGCTTCCAAGCTTTGGGGTGAGAGTGGAGGGCAATGCCAGGAGTTCAAAATTACAGGTAAAGAGTATATACAGTTTCATAAAGTTTTATGCCTGGCAGGGGAGTGCCATGGCACCCTAGTAGGGGAAGGAGGTCCAGTTTTTAGAAGGTCTCTCCTGTGGGGTAAAATGGGAGGACATTTGAACTCTGCTCACTTGTTTGTAGGGAGATATGGAGTATACTGCCAGCCGTTCTCATGGGGGAGGGAACTCCCATCCACTTGGTGATGGATTCTGTACCTTTTGTTTGTATCCTTGGGGTTGCAGGTCACCTCAGCAGGTTGATGTGCATTCTTGGACTTTCTCTTTTGATTCAGATGTGAACCATTGGCTTTCTTGCTAAATTTCTGTCCTTTAACTCTTTCTGGACAGGAGCCTGTGGAAAGCAAGGTACAGACCTCCGTCTTGGTTCCACCTTCCATAACTCCAGCTTTTATTGTAATGCTAAACACATAGGAGATGCTCAATTAATATTTGTCCATCACTCTGTCTCCCGTCCTCTTAGCCCCTCCCTCACCAAAGGTGGAATCCCTCCTCAAAACTTGGCTAATTCCATCTGAAGAAGGAGGGGCACTTCCAGATGCCTGAGACCCTCATGCCTACACCTAGTCCCCTGCCCCAGCCAGCTCAGAGGCTGGATCCAGGAGGGAGAAGAGTGGAGGTTCAGGAGGCCACCATAGGGAGGATGCTCACTCTTTTCAAGAGCAAGAAGATACATATTGTATTCTTTGAAAAAAAGTTGTTCCTCCATTTAATGCATTCTGAGTTTTTCCCCTTGTTGCTTATCAGTAAACCACTAAGACCTATTTAGTTTCCTAAAATATTCAGAGGCCAAAGTTTCTAAACTCATAGAGCGATGACTTCCCTTCTTATTCTTAAGTCTATTACTTCATTTACCAATAGCTATAAAAATAAAAACCTAACATAGAGAGGTCTGGGGATAAGAAGAATTATTTAGTTTGAAAGATAAATTATGCCAAAACTGTACATTATCACATGCTAAAGAGTCACCAACCTGCTTTAGTTCAACTTTGTTACCAAATTACTCATCTTAATTACTGCCTTCTTCTTTTTCTTATCTCATTTTTCCCTAGTCATATTAATGGTTGCATAATAATATTGGACAATGTTCACTAAGCTTAACTCTAAAAATAATGACTGTTTTAAATCAGAGTTAATTAGTATGTCAAGAAGTTCAGGTAATTATGGGGCCATGTGACTTTTTAAAAAAGGCATTAAGAAAAAAGCTACTTTACCAAATGCTACATTCATGATTCTATAAATAAATTTTAATATTTTTCTTTATATTGTCACTGAAAACTGAATAACAAAATCCTTTAGAGATCATTTGTCATTGCTAACTACAGGTGAGTGAGCTCTCTCTAAACCTGCAATCACTGCAGAAAATAGATGTAATGTTAATTTATGAATCTTGCTGCTGTTTCTCTTCCAGGCTTAATAGTGAATCATGGTTTATACTATTTATATTTCATCACATATAAGGAAGGCTGTCAAGAGCAAAAGATCAGAGTAACATAATTCTCCTCTTGCCCATCCTTGTCAGTTTCCCCTGGAGGAGGCTCTGTGGTTTGAGGGGAGTTGGAAGGCACACTGTCCTTGGATCAATGAGGGACATGTCCTGGGACTTCCAAGGGAAGAAGCCAGTATTTGAGGGTTGAGAGAGCTGTGTGCACATGGAACAAGCATGATGAACAAAAGGCCTGCTATCACGGGCATCACGGGCCTGCGAACTTGTCCATCAGGGGTCCTGACAGACCCATGACCTCTCCCTCAAGCCTTCACAAAATAATTAGTATTGCAGTATAACTGAGAATAAAAAAGCAAAAAATAATTTCCCTTTGTTTCAAAGACACGAGGCCTACCCTTTAAAGTCAACATGGGCAAAGAAGACAAAGGTAAAACCAAGAAGACCTGGGAACAAAAATAAAGAGGACCCTGTCCTTGAGTACGTATGAAGCTCTGGGTCACTAGGTTCAGTTGCTCACAAGCAGCAACATCACAGCCAGCAGACGTAGGCCAGGCCTGGCACGGGCAGTGCTAAGGTGCCCACTGGGGAGCAGGGAAGGTCCCCAGTGCCTTGCACTCCTGGGAAATCTGATGGATCCTGAACTCCAGTTATAAGACACCAACATACAATGTTGCCTATTTTCAATGGTAGGGAGTTCCCAAGTTCAAGGAAAGCTTATCAACATTGTCAACCTATTGAATACTTGCTAAGTGCAAGGTACCATAGACTGCATAAAGAAACCTTTGTTTGGGGCTCCTGTCACCCTATCTGTCCCTTATAACAACATGCCATACTGATTACACCTGATCATTTAACTCACTGTATTCCACACTAGGTGGTCAACTCAAGGCCTAGGACTGTGTCCATCCTGATCCCATTACCTCTCCAGGGCCTAGTGCTCAAAAAGAATATTTAAATGAGTGACTAGAAGCTTAGAAAAAGGCTTAAAAAAAAGATATAAGCACCTGAAAAGTTAAATAAGAGAAAGAGTATCACCGAACAATACACAATGAGTTGCCAAATGAAAAGTAACACCTCCCTAGAGGGGAGGGAGAGAGAGAGAGAGAGGGGTCTCTTCAGGCAGGAGTGGGAGATCCCTCAGGTCACTGGAGAAGCCCTGACACTGAATCTGTCCCAAGCTTTTCTAACAGAGAAACAGAAGCACCTACCAAAGGATGGAGGAAAAGTAGGAAAAAGAAGGAACAGACTGGAGAGAAAAGGAGTGGGTATCTTCTCACTAGAACCCCAATTGTCACTGTATTTCTGTTTGTTCCCATTTTAGTTATTTCATGTATAAATTACATCAGTGTAACCAACATGAATTTAATTTAATTGGCTATCATAGAGAGCAATCATACTGAGGAAGGATTGAGAACTCATTTAATATTAATTAATTTAATTAAATAATTAAGTTCCAAGCACTTACCTACAAGCTCCCATTTAATCTGCATGACTCTCTATGAGGTGCTATGTCCCCATTTGGGGGATGATGATACCAATTATCATAGAGACTATGTAAGTACAACAACTGCAATCCAGAACAACTGACTTCCAATCCACAGTCTCCCTTTTAAACCCAAGTGGTGATAGAATCAGAGGCCTGTCCTGTTGAACCCAACAAGTTAACGGAATAGTTCAAATATAGGTCACTATGAAAATTGTGAGGCAGATTGTGTTAGGGCCCATTATTCTGCTTCCAAGAAACACAGTCAACAGAATCCTTTCTGATTCACCCATGCAAGTTTCAACTTGCTCAGCTTATTGGTGTTGCTAGGAGGTTATTATTTGTTTCTATCCCTGTGGATTTTACAATTCCTGATTTTTGTGTATCTCAAAACTTTGTAATGGCTCATGTAGATGGTAAGCTGAAGCCAAGTAGTCAAAATGTGAGGAGTCCTTTACAGTGTGCAGGGACTGTGGATACCTGGGAAGCCAGGAAAACAATGTACCAGCCTAGAAATAGTGAAGTTGGCACAGTAATGACTCTACACACAGAAATCTTTGAGGTAGCCCAAGGTGTAAGAGGGTAGGAAGCTGTGAGCATTAGAGGAAAAGATGGAATCTACTCCGTGGAATGAGTTCAATCTTTCAACCAAACCTCTGGTAAAATAATCTCAGCTACCACCTCTGTCTCACAGTCCTCATTTTGAGATTTATTCCTTGGTCTAAGAAAGTTATTTTGCTATAATATATATAATATAATTGGATCACTTCAATGGGCAGATGGGAGAACAACTCATTAAATCTGAGTTTACTCAGAGTGGGGTCAGCAAAGTGTTATAAGACCATATGGAAGGGAGTGACCATTTTTGCCTCCCCACCTCCATTTCCTGTTCTATCCCTCTGCACATATCTGACTTCTCACTGCTGCTAAGAGGAGATTTTTTGTTACTACTGTTCTTCATTACTGTGGTAGACATAAAGGCTCCAAGACATGGCCATGCCCTAATCCCTGAGACCTATGAATGTGTGCAATAAAAGAGTCTTTGCAAATGTAATGTAGTTACAAACTTTAAGATTAGTCTGAATTATCTAGGGGGGGGCCCAATCTAATCACATGGGCCCTTTAAAGCTGAGATCTGTGTTTGGCTAAGTCAGAGAGATACAGTAGAAGGAGAAGGCAGAAATACTCAAGATGTAAAATAAATAGGATGAGGAATGCAGGCTGTCTTAGTAGGTGAGAGGGGCTCCTACTGACAGCCAGAAAGGAAATTAGGATCTCAGCTCTGCAACACAGGAACTTAATCCTCCAGTAGCCTCAATAAGTTTCTTAAATGAGATTTTTCCCCAGAGACTCCAGAGAGGAACTCAGTCCTTCTGATGCCTAGATTTTGCCCATGTGAGACTCTAAGCCAAAAGTGAATCTTGCTGTGTTAGACTTATGACCCATGGAAACTATGAGATAATAAATGGGTGTTGTTTTAAACCACTGAGTTTTTTGTCTTTTGTTACAGCAGCAATAGAAAACCAACATGCTGGCCCAAAATGTTCTACTGTCCTCAGCCATCTTCGTTCTTTAGGTCTTATTCCAAGGCCATAACATCTGTAAAGCCATTCCCAAGCCCTCTGGATCCCTGCCACATCTTTTTTTCTTTCTTTCTTTTTTTTTTTTTTTTTTTTTGAGATGGAGTCTCAGTCTATCACTATCGGCAGCTCACAGCAACTTCCAACTCTTGGACTTAAGTGATTCTCTTGCCTCAGCCTACCAAGGAGCTGGAAGTGCAGGCACCTGCCACAATGCCAAGCTAACCTATCACACATCTTATCTTGACTTTCATGAAAGTACTTACTTCCCTCTCTTATACCATTATTAGTTATTTTCATTGAGTCCCACTAGGTTATATATTGTGTCTTAATTTAGTTTTATGTCCCCTACATACCTAGTTACATTGGCATAGGCAAATAATAGTAGACCATGCACATTTAGCATCCTTCAGTGTACAGCATTATTAGACATTCACCTGTCTTTCTGGCTGGCACCCAGGGTAGTGGGATATCAGTCCAAGACAACTCATGGTGATAAGGGCAGTGTTATACAAACAGAACAGTTCATTAAATATAGGTTAAAATGACACCATTTTATTAACCTATATTGACTGTCTTTTAAATACAAATTGAATGCTTTAGGGAAAACTAAATTGAAATATTATATTGGAATTAGTCTTGATAAAAAAGCATCACAGACTGATGCTGGTACCATCACCTGCACACCTATAAATTACTGGTGCATCAAAAACCAACTCAATTATTGTTCCTTAGTTAAACAAAGATAATTTAGTGTTTCAGCAAAATCTCTACTTCATTAAGAGATATGGCAAGCAACTATATAAATAAAAGAGCTAAGGAGTAAAATGTGACACTCATCATCTAGAATAAACTATTTAATATATCAATTGTGCTTTCTGAAAATTGTCACCCAATTTATTTGAATAGCTAAGTAGCAGAGAGGTAAGAACCATCTGGGATGTGAAAAGATAGTAAATCAAATTGTGTCTTTTAGAATATATGATAATATATAATTCTATTCATCTTATGGAAGAGGTATGGAAATAGACATCAGACATAATATATTTTGTCTAAATCACTTTGCACTAACACTCATCATATATTATAATTATCCAACTAACCTCCAAGCAAATTGAAAAATCTCATGGGATCCTACAGTCCTTGACTCCAAGGAGAAATCAAAGCTCCCAGTGGAGGTATAACCATGATATATGTGCCTATGTGTGTATTATTATTATTGATGTAATTGCTCTCTCTAGGTAAAGAAAATCTATGGGGAAGTTCTGATTTATCTCATCACTGCAAGGTGTCCTCCATAGTTGAGTAGAGTGAAATATTTATCTGTGTGTTAAGAAGGAAGTGCTAATTGGACAATCTGGTTAAACTCCCTGGAGGGAGAACTGGATGAATAGAAGGTTGTTAGGAGGTATAAACAGATCAGAAAAGGTAAGCCAAACTATAAATCAAAACCCAAATAATTGTTAGAGAGAAAGGGAGAAAAACTAAGTTGCAGAGAAGAAAATGCCATGAACTGCGTACATGTATACTAATGCTGACAGGGATGAGGATGCTAGGGGAAGCCTCCACCCCCTGACTGGCCAGGGATCTGATTACAAAAGAGGCTCAGTAACGGTGTGTGGTGCTATGGAGTGGTTCTGCCTTAGGCCGTAGTCTGCTTCCTTCAACCAGTGAGAACTTTTCGAGTATCTACTGCTGGTCCAGATAGTGATGAAATGAAAAAATGAATCAAAACAATTCTTGCCCTCAAGAGGGCTGAGTAAAGATAGCAGTGTTTTCCAATTTATAGCAAAAGTAATCCTGTGTGAAACTCTATCAAGCAAAGCAGACAACTGTCACATATCACTTCTGACACTTCTTGCCAGGGCCCAGGACAGGCCAGGTCTCGGGTCCAGCTTAACTAGGTTCCGGACATGGACCGCTAAGTTACCTTGCTCAGGTTCAGCTTCTCTTTGGTGCCTGAGGGCTATCTACTTTAGCCGGAAAGAGAGAAAGAGAGAGAGAGAGAGACTTAGAGAGAGTAAAGCAGTCTTCTTAGAATAGATAGATCTTAGTATTTAGTAGAGCTTAGTAATCTTCAGCAGAGAGATACCGTGCTGGCATTCTGCAGGCAGGAGAGGAGACAGAGTCAGAGTAAGCAGGTCCATGATAGACTGCACATGCTCCTTGACTGCCTTCTCCTCCAGCCTAATATAAGGCTAATCTTGTGCCTCTCAACACCACAGGTGTAGAGACTGCCAATTCACCACTGCTCTCATCTCGCAAGCTCTCATGCTTATTATGAGAGCTAAAACCCTCTCTATGCCCTTTCCACCCAGGTGTTTCATTATTAAGCTGTACAGGTATTTCTTACAACTCTCACTCCTCCTAGCCATATGCTATATGGGCTGCAACAGACAGCAATGCAGTGCTTCTGGTTGAAGAAGGGGCCAAGGTCCTAGGTTCCAGCTGATTTGCCTCTCATGCCATGTCTGGGACCCTTTGAGCTCTACATGTCATCATTTGAAAACAGTCATTCTGACACAACCAATCAAGGTAGAGACTGATACATTCCATACAGGTACAAGGAAGGTTCTACAAGAAGGCAGAGAAAGTTGAGTTTAATTTCAGTTAAATTTAAATAAATAAGAAAGCAAAAAGTTTTCTTTTTGTAATTTTTTAATGATGAAGTCAGGGATCTACTTTAGGTAGGGAACTCAGGAAAGGTCATACATTGAACTTTGCTTTTAGACTGTAAAATCTAAGGGATGAGAAAGAGAACATTCCAACCAGAGGGGGCAGCCATCCAAAGCCCTATGATGACCAGAGCGGCAGGGTGTGGAGAACAAGAGAAGAAAGGGTGGGAGGTGGGGTCTGACAGGTAGGCAGCAGCCCTGTGGGGAATTTGTTTGAAGTCTAGTTTATGTATAGCAGGAAGGCCATAGAAAGATATTAAGCACAGAGTCACATGGTATGATTGACATTTCTAAAAGGCCACTTTGGCTGTAATATGGAGGAGATATAAGCAGCATGAGTAAAAGCAGAGGCTATTGTAGTTGTCCAGCCAGAGATAGATGGTTCAGATATATAAACAGAGACCACATTCATAAAGTACCTTGAAGGCAGAGCTGAGAGGCTTATGGGTTGGAGAGAGGGGTGTGAGGATGATTGGGTAAAGAATGGATTAGGGATGATATCTAGTCATTTACTTGAATAGTGTGTGGGAGTGTGGGAAGGAAGAGGAATGAAAGATTTGAGAGAAAAGAAAGATGCCCAGGTTTGGCTTGAACAACTAGCCCATTATCTCATTGAATCTCTAGATCCACTCTAGAAAGTGATTCCCATTTTTCACCTGAAGAAATTTAAATTCAAGGAAGTTAAATAACTGATGTGCCAAAGGACACAGAGCAAGGAAGTGCCAGGGTTGGGATTTTAATCAAAGTGTCTGATTCTGGAATCTACACATGTAATTTCTACATTCCACCTCCCTCTATAGAAAGGAAGACTGAGAATTCTGTGCTGTTTTCATCTCATTGAGCTTCATCCCATTAAGGAAATATTCCTCACTACATGAAAGTTGTTGTTGTTTTGTTTTGTTTTGGAGACAGAGTCTCAATCTGTCACCCAGGGTAGAGTGCTGTGGCATCACAGTTCACAGTAACCTCAAACTCCTGGGCTTAAGCAATTCTCTTCCCTCAGCCTCCCACCACAATGCCCAGCTGTTTTTTTGTTGCAGTTGTCATTGTTGTTTGGCTGGCCAGGGCCAGGTTCGAACCAGCTAGCTTAGTGCATGTGACTGGTGCCGTAACCACTGTGCTACGGGTGCCAAGCCAACTACGTTAAAGTTGTAATAATCAAGGTGAGAAAGTGGGGCATTCTTTCTATACTGTATAGTTGTTCACAAGAATAAAACATATTTTCAGCCATTGAATCCTAACATATATTCTTGATGCTATGAACTGGAACTGTTTTGGCTTTGACTATGGCCATACCTTAGCATGGAAGATTTCTGCTGCCTTATTTAATTTTCAGTCAGATGGCTTTCCTGTGGGCACCTTTCACTGCTAGGCCTCTGTAAGGCACACAGATACTCTACCCTAAGTCTGGGACAGAGTCATACTGTCAAGTATCACTAAGAACTTTGGGATTCCCTTGCTTGCCAGGCTGCTATTTGTGATTTACCTTTAAGATGTGATGTTTCATGCTGAACCTGGGGGTGATGCTTCTACACACACAGGAATGCTGTCATGTTCACAGTGGCTGTGACTCATATTCTCTGTGGGAAGCTTTCTCAATGGCACTTTAAAAAGTATGGGCTACACTCTTAGCCTGCAGCTGAGAGAGTTCTTGACAACTGCCAATTCACTGTCTATCTGAGCTGGAAAGTAGGGGAAAGGAGAAGGAAAGAATCTACCATGTGGGAGCTCCTGCTTGGTCCCAGGCCCCATGGCACAGAGTTTTACTCATATGATCTCCTTTAACCCCTTTAACAATCTTGGGAGGCAATAATTAGTATTCTTGTTTAGAAAACCAAGAACCTGGAACTGAGGTTGTTGATTTAGCTCGCCCAAGTCCATGCACCAGGTTAGGAGCAGAGTCAAAATTCTGACATATGTATATCTGACTCTAAAGTACAATGTTTTTTTTTCCTCCCATAAGGCCAAGAGAGAGGAGGTAAAAAGGAGGACAAAAGTGTCTTCTTAGAGTGTGCATGTGCACTCAGAATCCTATCAAAAATACAAAGTCAAGGGTCCATGGTGGCTGAAAATTAATTTCATTTTCAGCTCAGGCATGTCAGGAAAAAAAAGTTGAGATTCAGTTATTGTTATACATGTAAAATGTAGGTTATCAAACTATAATGAAAAACATCAGCCATATTTAACCAGCCAGATTTTTATTTCCCAAGGCCAAGATAAGGAAGATGACAGAAATTTAGTTTGCATAACTAAAAAAGAAACTATGTTAGCAAAAGGACAAGGAGGGCAGCTTATTCCATTGCTAAAAGAATCAATTTTTCCATCCAAATGAGAATGCCAGGTGAGAAATGGGGATTTACGTGGCTACCTTTCACCAGGATGATTTGATTTCTGTAAGTAAATTCTGTACCTCACCAGCTTCTAAATCCAGAGTGGTGCGGTTAAGCTGATGCATATCAGAGCTGACTCCCTTTCTCATTTCAAGTTGATAATTTAAATGCTTACATTAAAGTTTCTATGTTAACTTTCAAGGTTTTAAAAATGAAGCAAGTTTCTGTTCTCCAACAGACTCAGAAGCAATGGGAATTAATGTGATATTGTCATTAATGAAACGTAGTGAGGATGTATGATTCATGTTTGTTCTCAATCCTTTCCTTCTCTTTAAAACACCATAAAATGAAAAATACAACAGCTGTCTCATATTAAAGAGAAATGCAAATGTGCATTAATGTAGTTCAAGAAATATTTTATATGTGCAGAGAATTTATTATTTATATGAATGAAATCAATCTACATTTTCCCCATTCAATAAAATGGCATTTATTTTGATGGCTGTGCCAGTTATTTAAACCAAAGCAAAGAAAGGGAAGATGTAGGATCTAAGTAAAAGATATATTTCTTTCTCTTAAAAGTTTAGAATAAACAACAAAAATATTCTGATGCTATCAAAGATACAGAAGCACCATAGTCTTTTTTTATCTACTTGAGCAGATTTAGTAGTTTCAGCTGCATGTCAAATAATCTTATGGAAGGAGTCCATTGTTTAGGCTGAGTTTTGTCAGAACTGTGTTGAAACCCAGATACTCCTTGTGCTGGTTTGGAAAAGGCCTCCTGGTGAGAAGTAATGTCTCCTCATTATTATACTTCTTCTATTATCTACTTTGGATGTACATATAAATTATTTAAAACAAGAGAGGTTTCCCTTTCCCTTGCTAATTAACTGCAGGCTGACTAACCAGCTCCCATATATGCCTAAGGCTTCATTCCATGCACAATTCTCCAACCAGTATAATAGCCCACTTCCATGAGTTTGCTAGGTAATTTTAATCAGTCACTGTGTGTGCCATGGAAACCTGACAGCTGTGCACTTGGATGACCTTATTATCATTAGCAGCAAATTAGTTGTTGAACAGGGAATTTTTCATCAGGAAAGATTACATAATTTCATATACTTGGGAATGGTCAGGTTCTATTTATTTTTTCCAAATGTAATTTACAACTTAAGAAATCAGCACATTTGGATTGAAATTCACTTTTTAATGAAGAGGGATAAGATTCGAAGTTTCTTTTTAATACATTTTCTATATTCCTTTATTTTCTTCCAGGGAATAAGAGAATTGCCATCATTTAGAAATTTTCCCAGTGAATGAGTAGGAGGACTTTTCAGTATCTTTTGCTTTTGGCTTTGGAAGTATTGAAAGATGCCTCCTGGTGGTCAGGAAACCAATAATTCTCTTAAATATTGGGGAAATTATTCAAATAATTGCTTTTAAAAGGAGATCTTTGAGTGACAATGATGAAAGAAGCAAATTTTGGTGCTAAAATCACCTAAGAGTCACAAAACTGCTGGAGATCCAGTCAGTCACTGAAGCGGGTTTCAAACAGGTCAGTTAACATTAATTTTACCAATGAAAATTGGTTTTTTAGCTTGGAGAGCACTTTTATATCAGGCATCTCAGTACCCCATATATTAGAACAGGGCTGCTATTGTCTTCATCCCTCAGACTTTAAAATTTCCCTGTATTACTTTTAATTTAATATCTAACCAAGATTTTATCATTTAAAAAAGATGACTTCTGGATAAAGTCATTGCTCATTCTACTGTAAGAGCAGCTTCTCTAGAGGAGGTTGTTGCTTTCTTATAATTAGCACTCACTCTCTGATAACCACAGAACCTATGCTCCTCATTGTTAGTATCCATGTGATGCATAGATTAATTTCACTGTAAATAGCACAGCAATGCTGCTAAATGGGATAATGGCCCTGTGGATATTAAAGAAGATCTGTGGATGGACAGTTAAGGCTGGAGAGAGTGGCATAGAATGCACAACCTCCTCTCCTTTCTTTTATGAACCACCAAGGTGATGTCAACTCAGCCAGACTAGATTCTCTGACATGTTTACAGCCTTGGCCCTTGTGGATGTCCATGAGCAAAGCTACAAAGGATGTGAAATAAGACTTTGGCCCTTGCCTATATTCCTGATGGGCTCTCTCTCTCGTTCTTCCTTCCCCAACCTTACTCCCCCCCCCCAACTCTTCTGAGCTCTAAAGGAAACAGGGCCAGCTAAATAGAGCTAAGGTAAGACTCACAACTAGGTGTTCTGTCCAGGGCCAACACACCCATTCCTCATCTGCTGGGAATGTTAGTTTATAAAGGTTCCCTACATCCTCCATCACTGACATGTTCCCTCCATCACAGAAAACTACCTCATCCAAGTTTACAGGGACTCCCAGGGAGTAACCCATTGTCATTATGCTTAGACACAAAGGCCTGTCACGTTGTCCTTGGTTGGGATGCCTCTGAAGGGCCATCCCAGCTTCAGGGCCCCCACAGCGTTGGCTGAGGCCTCAGGTATAATCTGCCCGCATATCAGCATCCCCCTCTGTCCAATCCTGCCTTCCTGTCCTTCTTACAGGTGTATCTCCAAAAAGCACCCCCCAATAAAATTCAGCATCCAACTTTTATCTTTAATGTGTGGTTCCTGGGAGCCCAGTTGAAGACAAGGGGCAGTTTCCCAGAGTAGTTTGAGACTGCTGTATCATAAGGAGGGTGGCCAAATCATCCCCCAAAGAGGTAAGCGTTACAACCAGGAAGACCAAGAGGGTAGATCCAAAATGTGAGCCAGAGACTGAACTCAATAATCCAAAGTAAAGTGCACTGAGGATCAAGATACAGGTAGAATCAAGTATTTTAGGACTAATTGTAAGAGTAATTAGAGAGGATGTCTAAACTTTTATATTTGGATCTGTCATATTTACTTAAATGATCTGGTCCCTAGAGGCATCTTCCGGCTGGTCAGAACACTCACTGAAATTCATTCTAATCAATCTTCACTCTGAGGGCCCTAGAGCCCAGCCATACCTGTCATCACTATTTCCATCGTCCACATGGTAAAATGAGATCTGGCACATGATCCTACCTACCAGCCCTCTCCTTGAAATTCCAAGGCTGAGCAGCCCGTTCTGTTCCTCACGTCTACATCCCAATGCCCTGCTGCCCTCATCAGTGTCTTCTACAGTGCAGGCCATGGGTCTGGGTGGCTATCATTCCCCTGAGCACCTTGGGAACTCAGTCTATTGCTAAGAAGTTACCTCAGATTTTCAACAATGCTTATTCTATATAAAAATGAGTGCATTTTTTTCTCACTTTAAATGGGAACACATTTTTCTCCTAGGTACTTATTTTCCCGCCCCACTGCAGGAAGGAGATTCAACATTCTCCTGCCTCATTCTCAGCCACAAACAAGCTGTAATTTTCCTCTGCATTATGATAGCTAATACTGACAGGGTGCTTACTGTGGTGCTTACTGAGTGCTTTATATGCATTGTCTTCTGTAATCTAATGACCTTTTTGACATAGTTATTCTTTCAATACCCCATTTGACAGATGAGGAAACAGAGACACAGAGGGTGACCTGACTTCTCCAAACTCACACAATCAGAAACAGTGGAGCCAGGATATAAACACAGCCAGTGCCCTCAGCCAATAAGAAGCCCCTTGCCTTGCCCCACCCACAGCATCCACTGACATCTGTTTCAAACTCCTCTGTAAGTGGAGGATTTCCCTTCCACACCGAATGTGCCATTACCCAGTAATGATATCCCTAGTAACATAATATTAGTATCCCCAGGAATAACCCCCCCAATGCCTTAATTTGAAGTTCCTGGTCCTCATCTAAAGCTCTACACCACTGACTCCATGGTCATACTATTCTCAAACCCTGTACTCTGAAATGTCCCTCTGACCACCACCTTCTACCTCCTCCTAACTGCTCTCTGGCACCACCCTCCCCTTCAGTGTGGCCCACCCTGCTCTCTGCCTGCAATTTTCCTTGTATCCCTGACCAGCCCATGCTCCCCATCTTCCCTTCAGTCCCTCTTTCATCAGCACCTGAAACTCCTTCAGCTTCCTTTCATTGCACATTATGCTAATCCCAAGTTCTGCACATTTGTGGTTGTTTTTCCAGTGGGTCCCTCCTGAGTAAGAAGAAAATCCAAGCTCCTACCTAAGCAAGACCTTCAAGGTGCCACATCACATGTCTTACTCAACCTGCTTATTGGCCACCACCACTGTACACCATGACTCAGTATTCTGACCAAACCATAGCTCCCCATATCTCATTGTCAGAAATTGTCCTCTTTCTCCCCTTCTGGAAAGAAGCAACAGGACCTGGTAAGTTCTTAGAAGATTGAGGTCAGGAGAAGGAGGAGGGATAGGATGGGAATAATGACTCAGAGAGAAGATGAGCTTAGAGTTAGTTACTTACTCTGAGCACTTGCAAAGATAACGGTGCCATTATTGTAAAGAGACACCCTCACAGAGGGAAAAAAGGCAAGAGTAAGAGTCAAACTAGGTCTTCTCAGGCCAGAGATGCTTATAAAACACCCATATGATAGCATCATGATAAAACAGTAATAATTTCAAGTAAACAGTAATACCCCCAACAATTATATAAGTTTTCCTATGATTATGTGTAAATAATTGGACATGAGATATAGGTTAAATGGATTTCCAAAACAAATGAATTTAAGACTCTTTTAGAATATAACTGCCATTTAGATGATGGATAAGATGAAGAAATCAACACAACTTACCTCCAAGCTACCTAGAAACATGACAAACATCTTTGACCATAATAAATTCAAAGGAAGATGAATTAAGTTAGCTATCTCACATTTCAATAATAATTTATGAGATGTACTTCCAAACACTTGTCCTATCACCAGAAAATTTATATACAGATTATTACAATGAGCTCAGCTATTAGGACTAATGCTGTTATATATTAAAACTGAATTTCCAGCTTCCTTGCAGCTGGGCACAGTGAGACTGGGGAGAGAGGACTTCAGGCACCTCTGGCAGGTGAGATCTGCCCAGAAACTTCCCTTTGGGGACACAGGGAGACAGTGTGAGGCTTCTGGACACCCTGAGGAAGGCAAAAGTGGCGGAGATTGGGCAAGTGGTTGCGTCTGTTCGTTCAGTCTGATCCTGTCGGAGGCTGTGGGTGGGGCAACAACAGTGGGACTGCAGGCTGGAAAGGCCTTGCCTGTAAGCTGTTTGTGTTTCTTTTGGACTTGGCACTTGGTTGAACTGCCTTGGGAGAACTTAGGCAGGAGTGCGGGGATTTTGGAGTGTTGTCTGGGGCCCCAGACTGGACCACTGAGCCAAACGGAGCTGCCAGTGTTTGGTGGTGGGCTGTGTGGAGCCATTGTGGGAGAACTGCCCTGGCAAGCTCCACCCTGAGGGTCATAGAACAGGCTTCGGGCAGGAGCAAATAATCTAATCTAGTGACCTAGCAGCCTAAAGGCGGGGACTGAAATGCCTGGCAGCCTTAGCCCTCAGGAGCATAGGATGAGACCAGTTTTGGCACACTGGGTAAGTGGATAGCCACTTAAGGAGTGATCCCAGCCACAGCGCTTTCCTGGGAAAGCTTCTGTTTAGCCCAAGTTGGCAATTTAAAGTGTTTTCTAAGCAGGCTGAGGAGGATTTAAGCTCTCCACCCTGCAGGGTTTGAGAAATCATCAGAAACACAGGGTCACTCCCTGTAAAGATCCAGTAACAACAGAGTGATTCTGCCAGGGTCTGATCTGGGAGAGACACCTCCTCAACTCTGAGGATGGTCATAGGCAACAGTGAAAAATGGTCATGAGGCAGAATCAACAGAAAAATTCTGGCAATATGAATAACCAGAGTAGATCAACTCCCCTGGGAATGACAAGGTAGATGAAGCAAAAGATCCCTTGCATAAGCAAATGGCTGAGATGTCAGAAGTTGAATTCAGAGTCTGGATAGCAACTAAGATCAGCGCAATGGAGGAAAAGATGGAATTAGAATTTCAAGCAGTAATCCAAAAGATGACCTAAAAGATGTCTCAAGAACTAAACGAGTTCAAAGAAAAAATGAACAAAGATATTGACACATTGAGACAAGAAGTTGTAGCCCTCAAAGATCTGAGAAATACAGTAGAATCCCTCAGTAACAGAATGGAGCAAGCAAAAGAAAGGATTTCTGAAACTGAAGACAGAGACTTCAAACACTCCCAAATGCTTAAAGAGATAGAGAAA
>CAUYON010063712.1:0-27701 GCA_963573935.1 Arctocebus calabarensis
GAAGTATTATTTTTTTGAGGTCTTTAAAATATGACAATGGAACTTTAATAGGAATTGCATTAAAATTGTATATTGCTTTGGGCAATATGGACATTTTAACAATGTTGATTCTTCCCAGCCATGAGCATAGTATATTTTTCCATTTGTTGACGTTTTCAGCTGTTTCTTTTCTTAGAGTTTCAGCTTTTCTAACTTTTAAAAAGATGTACAAACTCCATGAAAAGCTGGAGGCCCTAAGGAGAGAAAAAGATACATAGAGGAAAAAATGTCTCCTCTGCTGGGTGGTTCTGTGTTTGCATGTGGTCCCTGGAACTGTTTGTAGTCACGTTGTGACAATGAGAGAATTAGTGAAAGAGAAGGCAGATGTTTTTGGGCAGCACAGCTGAAAATTGAAGGTGACCATGACCTTCATGATGTTGAGCTTCTATGTTAACTAACCACTCTGTGGTTGTGATCACCACCACACTTTGGGACTTCTTGGAATGGAAAATAGTACCTTTTATGTATGATTTAAATCATTTTGTGTTGTAATTGCTGTTGCTTATAGCCAAAGTGTTAGCATACACAAATACTTTATGACCTTATATCTACAATAACAAAAATAAAGTTTACTTTTTCTATAGGCTTATCTTCTACTATGCGAACTTGCCTTCTCACTAATCATCATTGCCCATGTGTGTCTCTTTCTCCTAGGTTTTGAATCTCAATAGGTTAAGAGGTATTTATTAATTTTCTCCTATTCAAAAGGGAGCTGTATCTTCCCTACATTCTGTAAATTATAGTGTGGTTCAGTGCATTGTATACCATGGAGCTGGATAAATATTAATTGAGTTATCTGAAATATAAGAACATTAGTTTTATAAGTAGTTTAATTTAAAAGATTGGAAAG
Organism: Arctocebus calabarensis; assembly: GCA_963573935.1. Lineage (NCBI taxonomy): Eukaryota > Metazoa > Chordata > Mammalia > Primates > Lorisidae > Arctocebus > Arctocebus calabarensis. The sequence goes on from CAUYON010063712.1 coordinate 890, forward strand.
GTTTATGTAAGTTTCCAATGTTACACATTACATTCAAATTGAATGCTCTACCTTTTAATGTGTTTATCATTGGTCAAAGTCTGTGAGTGGAGGGACAATGTACAACCATACCTTGATCTACTAGGAGTACTTTAGAAGTAAATCAGGGAGTGTCCAAGGATTAGAACAAACATCTGAAAGGCAGGTCCCTATGGGGATTACGAGCAACATAGTCTGCTTCTTTTTTTTTTAGTGGGCTCCTTTTCTCTCTATTCCCCCCTTTTCTCCTTCTCTTTTTTTCCTGTGTTTTTGTTTCTTCATAAGAAACAGTTGGTTTTCTATTTGTTCAACAAATCAAGCTTTCATAAAGTTAGGAATATATTCCTGAAGAATTTTCACATTGACAGATCACAACACTTAAAGGAAAGTGTTCAGATCACAGCACTTTAGGCGAGTGGGTTTAAGAACAGATTTCCTATGAAATACCATTGAATCACCATCCCACATTGAAGCATCATGCCAAACACCGTGGCGAAAGTAACTTGGATAAAAGATCATCATCTGTGACTTTGAAACTTTTACTTCCATTTTGACCAATGGCTTAACTTAATACTATTTCTATCTGAGTGGCTCAACAGTAAGACAAATAAATATACCACAGTTGGCATCTTAGATCTTCAAATAAAGAATATAGTGTCTGGTTTGAAGTATGATCTGGAAACACCCTCTTATCTGCCTTATATTCAGGCATGCCAGCTTACTAACTATAGCAAAGTATGGGTTATTCATTGTATATTCCATATTCACTTAGTGACTTTTCATTTTGTATTCAGTAATTACAGACACTATAGTTTCATTGATATGAAGCCACTCTACAAGTAGTTGGCTCATCTCTTGAGACTTTTCCTCATACTTATTGATTAATAATTTGGTATTATGACATATCAAAAGAAAACTAAAAGGTTCTCTAAAATACTTATATTGACTGTGCCAAACTTCCTCTTTGAAAGTTGTTAAATGTATTTTATTCTCAAAATGTCACATTATTATAATTTTTAAATAGTCTTAAATAAAAATCTCTTCTACCTTACTGTAAAGTAACAGAGAGAAGATTTTTACCTTTTGCTGTTGCATAGCTCAAGATTTCTGGTGACCACAACTCTTAAGATTTTTTTCATCAGTCTAGTTATAAACTGTGATCCATTTGTTGGGAGAAAATGTATTTACCTTTTGTCAGATTTTTTTTCTTTCATGCCATTGACATGAAACTACTTTTCCTCAAAATAGGTAATATATGTATTTGAATCTCAGTTAACATCTAACTGGTTAAGGAAACGTTTCTGAGTGAGGGCACATTATTATAAATTCATAACTGATTATTACAGGAAAACCAACATCTTACTAAGATAACAAGTATACTGATAACATGAATAAAATATGAGCATTGATTTTAATCAACTAAAAGTCACCCTGCATTATAGAAGGTGAAATATAGAACAAAACAGGGGAGGTGAGTTAATAAAATTCCACTTGTTTACCAGAGGTTTTGTTCATAGAAACCATTTAGGGACTTTAGCAATCAAAGAAAAAAATCGGTGGAGAGAGAATGCCCCCCCCCAAAGATTGTGTCATCATTCTGTGCTTTGGAAAAGAAAAAAGAAAACAGGAATGCTAGCTAAGAACTACTGAAATAATGGGAGTAAAATTATAACATTAAACTGAAAAATGTGAGAAAGACTTTTAAAGGGGCGACTTAAAGTCAGGGAATTTTACACGTAAGAAGTTGAAAGAATATTCAAAGCATACCTCTAGTAGAAAAATTGAAGCTGCAATGTTAAAAATAATAATATCTCAAAAGGAAGAATAATTCGTATGAAATATAGAAATTTGGACATAACAAAGTGTAAAACTCATCAAAGGGACAGGCGTCCTTTCACGAGGTTTGTGGGGCAGTTACAGAAGCCCCTTGCTGAGCATATGTGAGGTCTAGCATGGCTGACTGGAGAGGAATCTCAAGAGTGTGCCACTGGTATTCCCAGCCAGCATTTCCTCATTTGTTATAAAAGTATATAACTCACACATTTATTATGGAATTAGGTAAGATAATGTGAGCAAGAACACAGCAGGCACACAGTAGTTCATAATTGCAAGGTTAATTATAATTATGTCTTCTTGCAGCAAATATATCACCCTTACAGAGCTGGAAAAAGGAACTCCTCCTCACCATGCAGATTGTCACTACAGTATGCCCTGATGTAAAGATGTCATGTCTAGTCCCTAAACTGTCATTGGCATTCTGATTTATACATTAGTTCTTTGTGAATTGGTTAGTGTGAGTCATACAAAAAAAAAGACTTTCAAAACAATTTCTTGAGCCAATCACTTTGAAGGTCAAATCCTAGAATGTGACCCACTTTTTTTTTTTTTTTTTTGGCCTGGCTCTTTACATCACTGGCCTTTAGTCTTATAACAACATCAATTAGACTCCTAAATAAATGAAAATATTTTTTGTCGGTTTCTTAACAGATGCCATTCATCTTTCTCTGTGGATTGGGTTCTAAATATATTTTCAGATCTATCAAATTTTAAATAAAGTGGGAGCTGCTGCCAAAGGAGTTTTTCAGGATTCTGTATGAAGCTGGCTAGAATTTCTAAAGCTTTTTGGCTCTGGCAAGGCTCAACAGGACACTCAGAGGTTATCAACTATTTACAAGCACAAACCTCGAGGAAGTATAGACACAGAATTCAGCCTTATCTAACTTAAGTAGTTCCACTGCAGCTTCCAGAACATTAGCCACCCCCTCCCCCCAAATGACACTTTTAGAGGGTCTGTGGCATCATAAAGGAAAGCAGTGAAAAGTTATGAGAATCAGACAGAAAGAGCCAGGAAGGGATCTCAGGGTGAGTACGTGGTACCATTGGCTGCCCCAGGTATAATGCTCTGATTCCAAAATACAATTCCTTGATTTTTTCCTGTTTTTCTTACCTTTTTACTATTTGTACAGGATGATGGGTCACCAGTTGGGTATTTATTTTTCTTACAAAATATCCCCGTTAGTCAAGACAAATGTAATATGGAGAGCAGGGAGGTTGTATGCCTGATTATGCAGACCGGTCCAGGTATGAACTGGCTAAGAGCCTGGGCACCAAAGCTGGAAAGTCTGGATTGGAGTCCCGCGTTGGTTAATCTTAGTGACGAGTGTGCACTTCTCCCAAGTTGGGCACGTCTCTCTCTCCGAGTGAGCCCTTCTCTCCTGGAAGGGGTGACTGGGAGCTGGCATGCAGGGTCAGCCTGTGGGGGGCCAGGCGTTCCTGCTACATGCCTGGAGAGGTGGCAGTAGGTGGGTGAGGAGTTCCTTCAGTTTTCAAGGCAAGGAAGGGATTTCTCCGGATGTGAACTGCGTTTCCTTTCTGGCAGAGGGGCTAACCCTGCTCTTCCTCTTTACACCCTTTTGGGATTCAGAGGCCCTTTCTCTGTTTCTCCTTTCCTATTAAGTCCTCCCCACTTTACTCCGAGACCTCTGCTAGTGGCTCTCAGTACTTCCGTGCAGACTGGAGCCAGCTGTCCAGCTGTGAGTAGGCAATTCTCTATTAATAAATTACTCCACTGCAATTACTCTCCAGGCAGAAATCCTTGGGCAATTAGATATCAAGGGCCAGCTGGGGAAAATGCTCCCTGTCTGGACTACATTCCTGCAAGACTTTCTAGGTTGCAGTTTTTTCAGATCTGGTGTCTTTATCAATTACTATATTTTCAACATTTTGGAAACACCCCAGAATTTCGGATTTGTTAAGACACTTTCATGCTGGTCTTCACCCTTTTCATCTCTTTTCTACCATTTCAATACCTTTTAGAAGGAAGTAGAAATAATCTCTTGTGGTTCAAGTGCTGCCTGGAATAGAAGTCCTATTTATAATTCTAATAAAAACATTTCATGCTCCCTTTCCTTAAACATGAGAAAAGCTCTTACTCTTTTATATTGGGAAAGGGAATAGATCAGGGCTTTTATGATTATTGCATTTCTAAAATTATATCATGATTATCTGCTTATATATCTGTTTCATTCAGCAGTCTCTTTAGTTCCTTGAGTTTTGGGATAAGGTTTTATTCGTATTTGGATTTGCAATACTCAGCACAATGTCCAAATCCCTATCACCTATGGAATTTGATAGTGCTTTTGATATATATTTATAATGATATGAACTAATATTGCATTATTACTCTCCAAGGGAGCAAAACATAAATGTAGGCAAGCTTAGGTAAATTCACCCATGATTCCTCACTTTACTCTAGAACCCTGAATAGGGTTTGGGTGAATTTCTGGGTTTTGAATGTTAGATCAGACTCAGTTTAATTTTGGAGGTAACTGGTATTTGCAGAGGCGATAGGGCATCTCAAAAGTGAGAATGGAAGTCTGCCTCAAAGCCTGAGTGGAACATAGACCTTCATGATACCGGGCACGGTCATTGTTACTGAATCTTTTTCATCACAAAATGCTGACAGTGGAGAGAGGGAAGGCGTCTGGCAGAGAGAACACGGATGTAAAGCATTCAGTATTGAAAGAGGGGAACATGTTGCTGCAAAATCATGCTGTTATTCATGGTAGCGAGTAAGGAATCCAGCCAGCATTTTGCAGAGGGTGTTAGAGAGAAGAGAACTCTCTGTGGAAATCTGCTGATTAAGGTGGCACTTTGCAGAAAATCATCATCAGAGACTGACGTGAACTGAATTGGTTATGAATGAGAAAAAGCTTCTGGGGAAGAGAGAAAAGGTAAAAGAACGCTGTGGCCTCAAAGAGAATCAAAAGGTTTCAGGCAGCGCCAGGGCTCTCTGCTGCCTGGACACGTCCTTCTTGGCCATGCTGGTGAAAGAGGAACGGGAGTCCCAGGATTGTAGCTTCTAAACTAATTAAGCACATTCAGTATCAAATGTCACCTGATGGGAGAATGTACAACTTGTAGTTCCCAAATTCATGCAGGCTTCTGCTTCTTCATGCCTGGCTCCCTGTTGCCTGAGTATTTTCTGTGTCACATATATAATTTAGGCCTGAGTCTTCTGCTCTTATCAACCAGGTAGAAAGAAAATGACTCACGGCCTTAAATTTAAGTATTTTCTTTATGAATAGGAATGAAGGAGAGAAAAGAGGAAGGCGTTTTTTCCCCACATGATCATTCTGTCATCTTTCACCCTTACATCTTGGTTCCCAAAGCTTTAATCTAGATCCCTATTCCCCGACAGTTCCCGCCACAGTCATTTATGCTTGTGCATAAGACAAAAAAGCTCATATAAAATGAATGTTCAACTTGATTTAAGCATGACATTCTAATACCGTCCAGAGAGGGCTCACGCTGCTTCAAAATAATTTTTAGTGTAATTCTACAAATAAAGAAACCGTTTATATCAATAAAATACTTGTTTCTCGTGTATTGCATAAAATAATTTATATTAAAATATTTGGCCACTGCCGAATCAATGTCTTTTGGAGAGTTTAGAAACAAAAGGACTCTTTTGAAGATGAAACATTTTCCTCTACGAAGAACGATATCGCAAATTAGAATATTAGCAAGAAAGCAAAGCAGTACTGACAAGTTCACTTTGGTAGCTGTGGGTCATTTCTGAATTAACAATTTTCTACACTATTCTAGCAGTTGATGGATTTTTTCCCCCCCGGTCCTGATTTACTTATTCATTAACTAAAGGGATTAGTAAAATTAATTAGAACACAAAAGTACTAAAACACCAAAGATAAGGAGCTGAGAATATCAATTTGCTTTCCCTCTTAGTTAATTCCTAGAATTAAATTAGAAAATGGAATTTTGTAACAAATTTCCATAAGATTTTTATTGAAAGTTCAGGAAAGCTTGTAAGAGATCAGATGAGTTCTTTCTTATTTTGGTCTAGAAGTGGATTTAATATTTAGAATTAATTTCCTCTGTTAGTATTACATTGTTTTTCTGGGTGATAGAGATGTTTTATTTGCCTTCCTTATGCCTTAGCTGTTTTATTTGTATCCAGAGAGGTTTTGGCTAGAAATTATTTATTCATCAAAGTAACAATGTCACCTTTTAAGAAATATAAAATTTCTCTGAGGGATTGTTTGAGTCACTCTAGAACATTTCTTTCAGAATGTGTGCGTTTTAAATACTATGCACATACACATGCTCACATCAGTATTTATTTATTCCTCTACTGAAGTCTGAATAAATAGTAGATGATGTGAAACTGATCAGGGATTTACTTCCTAGACTTAGGCGCTTTGATCATATTAAGGATCGGCTAATCTCTACACTCAAAACTGGATGGAATGATGATTTTAAACCCCTTCACGTATTTTGCTTTAAAAGAAGTAAAATTTATTTTAAAATTCTTGAACATTTTCCTTTTTTCACTGTTTTAAGTGAAATGTTCTTGACCATTTTTATTCCCATCTTCCTGTTCTCTCACTCCCTAGACCAGTGGGACTTCAGTTTCTTGCCAGGCTCCGACCTTCACGTTATTCTACTTGACTTTGAGATTACTTACAGCTAGGCTGACACCCTTGGTCCAGAATGATTTTCTGCTTACTCTGATTTTTATACCTTGATTTGCAACAAACTCTAAATCTAGAATTCCGTGTGACCTGAGGACCCCATCAAATTATATTACTCAAAGTTGACTCACACTTTCTTGGTTGCACGTTCATCAATCTTATAAATCTTCAACTGTTCCTACACACCGCGTTGACTAAATACTAAATACTAAACAAGTACCAGTTGAGTATGAACTCCAAAGAAGGCATCAGGTTGCACTGAATGTCTTGCCCTCACCAATTTCCAATATAATACTCATAGAAGGGGAGTCGTAGAATTGTATCTTCTAGACCAACTAACCACACTGAGTTTTTCAGGTATACTTCAGCCACACGTTATCATAGCTAAAATCAGCAGCCTTCTAAAGCCGTGAATGCAACTTGACTGGTTTTGACAGTCCATTTATTAATTGCTGCCAAACTGTAATTGTTATTGCATTAACGTCTCCTATCTGTGGAAGAGCAGTATCAACTAAGCATCAGCCTCTAAAATTTGAATGTAAATTTGTTTCTTTAGGTTTCACTGCTGATCTTTAATGTTCTTAATATTCAGGCAATTTCATCTACACTATCAAATACACTGTAGAAGCTGGAACTAATTGTTCTCTAATTGATTGATTCTCTTACCTCCTGTGGTGTGTACAATGCACCTCATCCAGCTGTACTGAGCAGCAGGAAAGAAACTATCAATCAACCCCCGGAACAATTAGCTGTGATCTGAAGCTTTCACCCCCTCGGCTGAAAGGGAAAATAGCTTCTTCAAAGGTTAAAGAGATACATTTCTCCTCTATAGCTGTCACTAAAGGAAAAAGTGTATAGGTTAGACTGATTTTTTTTTCTTGCACATACAATTAAAACTAAATTCTAAATCTGAGTTCTTTAGTGTGAGAGGAGCACCCAGATATTTATTGTAGGATTCGAGACCCCAGTTACATTCCGTCCTGGCTCCATGCGTCCATTATTAATATTAGTTGTTCCTTAGTGTTACTTCACCACCAGGCTGAGCTATGTGTGTGTATTAATAGATTTCCTTCACCTAACACTTGGTATATAGAAGTTATATAACAAATAGCTCCTGAATGAATGAATGCATAGAATTTATAGTCTTCGACTATGAGCAATGCAAGCAATTTTAAATTCTTCATGCCACTGGAGAATTTCTCTAAGAAGATCCATAGATCTTCGTAGATCTTCTAGATCCATAGATCTAGCAGTTAAGGTAAGACATGTTTCAACTTTGTCTTCCATAATTTAATCAAAAAGGGAAAAGTAGATGATATGATTTTTCGCTTTTTTCCTTCATTTCCCCCAAGTTAGACAGAAAAAAGATGGTAGACTGGTGACAAAATGGCGAATTGAGCGCTTTGTAATCTGTGAAATCTGAACCATTACTTTAAGTGTCTCCTTACCCTACATTGGGCATAATCTTCCCTCCTCGTACACAGTCTCAAAGCCTGATGATGACTGGTTATCTTCTCGGGTGCCAAATAGACCCACGTTCTATACTCCTGTATTCTCTCAGTTTCAAACCCCAGCTTATCTGTGCTTTTTTTTTTTTCCTCTTTTTCTCAGGCATATGATTGTGCCAGAGATAATTCTGAATTAATCAGTACAGTTGGTGGACTCTTTGTATTACTCAACCCAACAATACACAGCATTTCTTTTTTTTTAAAAAAATAGTTAAATAAATAGAGCCATACTTTTCAATTCGTGGAGTGAAAAAACAAGTCAAACATTTTCTTAAAAACACGTTATAGACAAGTGTGAGAAAAAATTAGAGAGTCTATACAGAAATGATAGAATGGCAGAAAATACTTTTAAAAAGGTTTTTATATGTTCTAGAAATAGAGGTGAACATCGACTACACTCACATCAAGTGTTTATATCTACTATACTGTGGGAAAGGCAGAACGGAGACCCCTGGAGGCCAGATTTCATCACAGAGTCTCACATGCCTTGTAAATTAAAGGGGGTAGTGATAAATATGCAAAATGGGTTTGATTAACAATAGGGATTTCCTCACTTATTTGTGTTTTAATCAGGACTCCAAGGTTAACAGAATTTGTGTTATTAAAGCTTAGTAAAGTAGCTTATTGAAATGCCAATTTCATATCTATCTCACTGGCATTAAATCCACCTGGGCAGGATTCTATTGACAGTTTGACCTCAGCGTTTAAGGCATTTCCAGCAGCTGAGAGCTGGTTTTGCAAGCTTTGCACATCGATATAGCTGTATAGAGTAGACGTGGTTATATTCACCACTATGTAACTAAAAAGGGACGGATAGATTAAAGAATGAGTTTGGCTGAATGAGTCACAGGCACATGGGTATTTAAAAAATACACACACCCTTTATAATCAAAAATTAATTTCAAAATGTAGATATTTATGTGTGTGCATGCATCAGCATCACTGGTAACTTGTTAGAAATGCAAAGTCGTAAGACCCATTTCAGATCCACTGAGAGCACAATTTTGCAATCTATTTTAACAAGCCCTCTGGGTGATTCTGATGCTGCTTATCTTTGAGAGCAACTACAGTAGTTACATAACTAAACACAGACGACACCAACCATACTTACCCAGGAAAAACACACAGCAGCAACAACAATTATTTTTTTTATACAAATTGGCTTTTAACTCAAGACCATTATATGATTTAGATCTCAAAGTAACAATAGTGAGCTCTTTCAATGTGCTAGATTTACTAAGAGATGGGAAAAATCAGCCTGCTGAATTTCATAGTAGGCTTATTTTTAGAGTTATTTAGACTACAGATAAGTTTTCCTTCAGATGCTCCCTCTGCATAATCCACCTTTCTGAATAAATGTAAACAAGTGTCAGTGCTGAGCAGGGATTTGAAATTTAGGGTTCAACAAAGCTTAGATGATTACAATGATGAGTTTATGAATTTTAAAGCCAATTACATTCCTACTTCTTTTCACATTTTCTACTGAAATTTATATGCTTTCTAATAATTATTATTTTTTTGCTGACCTATAATTTACACATTTGTGGGGGCCCATATGATATTTTGTTACATGTACAGAATGTGTAATGACCAAGTCAAGGTATTGGAGGAGTCTCCCACCTTGGATAGTTATCATTTTTATGTGTTAGGAATAACTCAAGTCTTTTCTTCCAGATATTTTGAAATATACAATACATTGTTGTTAACTGTAGTTCTTCTAATCTGCTGTAAAACAACAGAACTTACCTTTTACCTAATTGTATGTTTGACCTATTAACTTGTCGGTCTTCATCCCTCACTATCATAATTATTTATCAGAATGTACTGGGATTTAAAAATAATTAACAAGTATGGAAAATATAGCAAAAACCAAATGAATTTTTATAAAAGAAAAATCATGACATTTGGTGAAGAAATATATGCAAAAGTGGTGTAAAGTTAGCTTTATTCATTTCTCATGTATTTCACAAAAGATATATTTTGGTCATGATGTCTTGATAGATCTCAATAATAGCAAAAAAATGAATATATGGAAATAAGCAATGATAAGCTTGGATTTGAAAGTAAATACTTGGCATGAAATAGAATGAAAATAAGCAATTATTTTCTTCCTTTCCCATAAGTTGATATTACCATCTACTCTTCTCACAAATGAGTTCATTGAAATTAAGTGGTTTCTTTTAAAACTGTAGACCCTCAAACTGGCCATTCATACCTGGATCAAGGTCAATTCTATTTGGGCGATTCTACATTCCATTCTACACAATGCCATAGTCAGGGGGCTAGCCTAGTGACTCCAAAGAATGTCTTAAAAGTCTGAGAGAGTTCCTGTAACTTTCCAACAAACTTCAGGAAAAACACATATACATTTTTATAAAAGAAACTCACCATATTGATAGGAGCCCAATATCCCCCAGACCTAGCAAACTTTCTACCTGAACTCTGTGCCTATCTAACTCTACTAACTTAAACTTTCTGATGCTTCAAGTTCTCAATCCACTGTTTCTTCTCTGAGCCAGCCTTGTCAAAATTTATTTTCTTAGTACATCTCTTACATCCTCCTGCTTAGTATGGTATTTATTATTTACATATATTTTTCTTATTTGTAAAAAAAAAATAAGGAGTACAATAAGTCTTACTGTGAACTCCTTCAGAGTCAGGTACTGGTTATCCTCACAGGGTATTAGATCTAGCACCCTTGGTATAAAAAGAATATTTAAAAACTATTTCTTGTATATGTATACCATGGAATACTATTCAGCCACCAAAAAGATGGAGACTTTACATCTTTTGTATTAACACACATGGTGTTGAAATATATTCTTCATAAAGTAACCCAAGAATGGAAAAGCGAGTATCCAGTGTACTCGATAGTTATATGAAGCCAGAAGATGATCTAATACGCGCCCACACAAGAGGAAAACTCAATACAATTCGAGATGGGGGTGGGGGATGGGAGAGAGAGGATAGACGGGATTGGTGGGCTGTCACCTAATGAGCACAACGTAAGGGTACATGTCACACCTCCAGGGAGTGGGACACAACTATAACAGGGACTTTACCTAACAAATGTAAACACTGTAACCTAATTGCTTGTAACCTCCTATTAATCTGAAATAAAAAAAATTATTTTTTGGACTTATTTCATTATCCTATGTGTTTTTCCTAAATATTTTTGGAAAGTTACAGGAACTCTTTCAGGCTTTTAAGACATTCTTTGGGGTCACTAGCGTAGTCCCCTGACTATGGCATTGTGTAGAATGGAATGTAGGATCACCCGAATAGAATTGACATTGATCAGGTATGATTGGCCAGTTGGAGGATCTACAGTTTTGAACAAAATCAATTTCAATGAACCCATTTGTGAGAAGCGTAGATAGTGGTATCAACTGCCTGGAAGGGAAGAAAATAATTGCTTCTTTTCATTCTATTAGAGGTCAGTGGATCTTAAAATTTGAATATGTGACCCATAGTGAACCTGTTCACTTTAGCAAACTTCTGTAATGTGGGTCTGATGCTGGGGGCAGAACGTACTTCCAGGAACAGTGACAGTCCATAAGCCTGGCTGCTAAGCGAGCCGGAATAATTTCGCCAAAATAATTCAACTACAAGATGGCTCTGCTTGGTTCTGGGGCAAAGGTCACCTTCACCACCTTCCAAACGGGTGTCTTTTTTTCCTTTGTCACTTTTCTCCACCTTCTAGGTATTAACATTGGTGAACTCCAGACCCTCAGGAGACAGTGCCCTTCTGGTTTCATGTCTGAGCAATGAGCACCTTGAGCCTCAGGTGTCCTGTGTGTGACGAGACACCGTGCTCTTGTCGGTCTCCGCCGCTACCCATCCTGAAGGCAGCGCCTCCTCCGACACCTGCTTAGGCCAACTCGGCAACAGGTACACCAGGCTGTCTGGAGGACTGTATCGAGGAAGCACCAGAGGATGATTTTCCTCTTCCCCACGCTTTTATTTTTAACTCATTAGGAATAGGTCTGGGTTCCTTTCCTCTCACTCAGCCTCATTTTCACTAATAAGTACACTCCCGTTCCTCGGCATCCTGCTCCCTTGCTGGGTCCTCAGGAGGCCCTGGCACCCTCTTTCCTCCGGCCTTGCTTCCCTGCCTGATTTCAGGCTGTTGCAGGGCATCACCCCGATGTTATTTAACACAAGAAGGCTAGTGATACACGTCTGAAGTAAAAGGGAAGATCCAGGGTTTGAAATAACATTAAGAGTACCGTTTTTATCCCCTCAGGCCTGACCCTAATGCCGATTTTTTTTTTTTGAGACACAGTCCACTTTGTCACCCTTAGTAGAGTGCTGTGGAGTCACAGCTCACAGCATCTGAAAGTCTTGGGCTCAACGGTTTCCCTTCCTCAGCATCCAAGTAGCTGGGACTGTAAACGTCCACCACAAGCTCGGCTGTTTAGAGATGGGGTCTTGCTCTGGCTCAGGCTGGTTTCAAACTCTTAAACTCAGGCAATCTACTTACCTCGGCCTCCCAGAGTGCCAGGATTACAGGTGTGAGCCACCACACCTGATAGATAATCTATTGACATTAGTGTCAAAAGGCCTGTGAGAGCACTTCCTAACTTCACTTCTTCAGAAGCTTTTTTTCTTCTTTCCTTAGATGGAAGCAACTTTTGTCCCTTGTACAGCTATTGCTATTCATCACTGCACCCTGATTATGGTGGTCACGATTCTCTGTGTCTTAAATTGTGGCCATCATGGTGCAGGTGTCCCCTCCTACACTAGACCAGCAAGTTCCTCACGGGTTGCCATGGGGATGAAAGGGGATGTTAGGTGTGTCTGAAGTCCCTGGGACACAGCAATGTCCTGGACAAGTTGATTGACACCAAGAAAGAAATCACTTGTCAGTTATTGCTGAAGTGTAGAAAATGTCCTAAAATCCTTAAAATCTCAACAAGTATCTCTACCTAATCCTCGTGTAATGAAACCCACAGATCCTCACGTATGGCAGAAGGAAAATAGGAAAGAGGAAATAGTTGAAAAGAGAAAATGCTAATTGCATAACAACTAAAATACAGGATGCCGAACTGTACTTATAAATATTTCTATCTAACGATTTTTCTAATGATTTTTTTTTTTTTTGCAGTTTTTGGCCGGGGCTGGATATGAACCTGCCACTTCCAGCATATGGGGCCAGCGCCCTACTCCTTTGAGCCACAGGAACAAGCATTGCAAGGCGTTTCTTTATCTGCCAAGGTTCCTCCAGAATCTACCATTCCAGAAAAAAAAATCTCTTGTGTCTTTGAATAGCAAAGTATTTTTATATGTCTTCTTGATACGTTACATTTACTAAGAAAAAACTTACCTTACATGGACTTAGAGATCAAGAATATAAATCTACCTAAATGTCTATGTTCATATTTATCTATCATCAGGATATACCTTATTCTTGTCATCAGCTTTTGGTAAAGGAATAGTGATTTGCATTCAGAGTCCCTGTGATGAATTTGAATTTAGCAATGAGAACAGCTTCAAAAGCAAACAAATAATAGGCTTTTTGAGAAGAGGAGCAAAGAGTTTACATATATGTGTGTATGTATATATATATATTCAGTATAAATTACTAGCCAATAACAAATATGCTATACAGGCAACTAAAGCCCCGATCTTCTCTGCTCCAAGACTCACATTTTAAGTCTCTTTTTGGTAAGTGAAAGGTAGAATTCTGGGCATAACTAGCACAGGATCATGAACCTTTCTGCTTTTGTGGGTACCTGCTGTCTCTAGTAGGGGCTCAGACACCTCTTTATAGCTAGAAATGTATAATAGATTACTCTATCAAAGAACAACTGTGGGATGCAAAGTCCTGAAATAAAAAGTAAAATGATCAAATGCTGTATACATTAGCCTTGCCAACAGAACTAATGAAAAGCTAGTTTTTTTAAGTCCCTCAATCCATGATATTAGTGAATAATGACTGTAAGCAAATGAATATAAATTGCTTCCCAAATGAAGGGCATATGGTCTAAAATAGCTGAAAGTCATTTTTCTGAAGGAAAAGCATTAATCTGGAGGATGAAGCACCGATGCTTCTTCCCAGCGCTGTGCAGTGCTGTGCTAGGATGGTAACATGGGCATTGAAATGTACCGATTTCCACAGTCGTAATTTTCACCAACTGTGGAAAGTGACAGAGTCCAAGCGTGTGCGGGCACCTGAGTGTTTGGTAGAGGTCCTCCTATGGGGCTCTTACAGGCATTTCGACATTCATTTTATTTAGTTTTATGTAAGTCCCAGGCTAACTCTGAACAAGCTTTTGAGCTTTCCAAGAAACTTGATTCTCCATATGTGATTTTGATAGGAAAGGAAGAGAGAGGAGGAATAAACTGTGGTTTGAAAACTCTCTTTGACATCATGGGTTTGCATGCTCAGAAAGGATCTATGTGCCATGGCCCAAAGTTCACCAGTAAGTTTGGAAAAGAACTAATATGAATAAATTTATTTATAAATAAATAAAGGTGATTCAAGAAAGCTGGAAAAGTTGATCTTCATTTGGCTGTAGTGCTACATATAATCTCGTATTAGTGATATATATTGAAGGCAGAAAATACTAAAGAGGAAGGCAGTATAGTCTAGTGATTAAAAGAGTAAACTCTAGGGAAAAAAATCTACTTGTGTTTGCAGGCTACGTGCAGCACATGTTTACCTGTGTGACTGTGTGCTCGTTCAGGGTTCCTGCTACTGCGGGGAGTCAAAGAGATTTGCAAGTGAAGAACTTAATGTTTAGCATAGGATAAGCAGTTGATACGTGTCTGCTGTTACACAAACACTTAAGAATTGTATTGTTTACATTGTTCAGTTATGCCAGTTGCTTAAAGTATCTATGATAATGTGACAATAGCTCTCAGAATCAAACAACAGCTAAACATTCTAAATGCTACCTAAACACTTATGTAATTTTTTTTTTTTTTTTTGAGATGGAGCCTCAAGCTGTCACCCTGGATAGAGTGCTGTGGCATCACAGCTCACAGCAACCTCAAATCTTGGGCTCAAGTGAGTCTCCTGCCTCTGCCTCCCAAGTAGCTGGGACTACAGGCGCCCACCACAACACCCAGCCATTTTTTGATTGCAGCCGTCATTGTTGTTTGGCGGGCCCGGGCTGGATTCGAACCCGCCAGCTCAGGTGTATGTGGCTGACGCCTTAGCCCGTTGAGCCACAGGCGCCGAGCCAGCACTTATGTAATTTGACATAATTCTTTCCACAGCAGATACTACAATGACCTCTGTTTATTAGATGAGGAGGATAAAATGCAGACTGATTAAATAGCCTGTGCGAGACCCCACAATAGAAATGCAAATCAACTGCAGAGCCATGTTTTAAAAAATACACTGAGGTTCCTAATGTCAGTGGAGGAAAATAACATTCGGAAAGGCACAGTTGCTTCCACAGCCAGAGAACTAGAAAGTGATCCGTTCATCTTTTTACGTAGTTAGCTTTTATTTCATTCAATGTGCTAAAAATAAGAATGAGGAAGGTGGTGCAAATACCAGGGCTAAAAAGTCTGAGGGGGAGAGTACTGCTTTCAGAGTTTGAGGGTGAGATTTTAAAAACAAGTTAGTGGTTTAAGACACAGATCTTTGGTTTTCATATGAATTATAAAGGGGGAGTCTCTCCGCCACTATGTGTTCTCATCGACTTGAAAAAAATTTCTAATTACGTCTAGACATATATTCCCATATTTATCACATTTTTTACTTGATAGTTTTCCATTAATGATTCATTCATCTGGGTTGATTATTTCCTTTCCTTACTCTTTGTGGGGGAAAAAAGAAATTTTTTGTTTGAGTTATGTTATCAGATACTAAAACCCTTCTGTCAAGCTAGAAAAAAAAGAATGTTTGCTAGAAAGTCACATTGGATTTGTAACAAGAGATGTGATGGTAAGAAAGGAAAATGGAACAAAGAAAAATTTATGGTGTGCCTTATTTATGGTGTGCCTGTGCTCTACCTTTGCAAAAGAGATATAAAAACATGTGCTGTTCCCACTTCATGAGGATGTGATAGGAAAAGAGAAGGTCAAAATAAGAGAAAACAATCTAAGTACCGAGAAAAGGGTTCAAAATCCAAATTACACCCTTCCGCTCTCCTTAAAAAATCAATTAGGCATGGCCACTTTCAGACAGGAAGAAATTGCTTTTAAATCATAGATCTGAATTCTAAGATCCAGTCAAAAATCTTGCACTCAGATGTTCCAGATACATTTTTTATAAGCTCCAAATCCATTTTTCATAAGGCCTAAAATGGAAAAAAAAATCTGTCATTTGTAGAATGTCTTCATTCTAAAAATACACTTTGGTATGTTGGGCTTTTTAACATCTTCCATGCTAAACAATCATATTAGAATCTGTGAATGAATAAGGGAAATAAAATAGAACATTTTTTCTGAAAACAGCATGGTAAACACAAAAATTATAAATCAAAAAGAAAATTCTTTTAAAAAAGAGCACAGTAAATATAAAAATTCTAAGACATCAATATAGTGTGAATAAATTATTTGGAATTAAAAAAGAATAAACTGTGCTCTTTGTGTGTTAATAGACGTATTTCTTTTCCAACAGAATCTTGATATCTCAAGGAAAGAAATGTGGGAATAAAGATATAGTACATATTCTTTAAATGCAATAAATGGAAAGAATTGCAGGAAGGAGACTAAATGCAAAATGGGCTGAGTTCCTATAATATCTGAACAGTCACTGCCTTGGGAAAATCAAATAAGACATTCTTACATTTCCAGGAAATTCTTAGTGGTCTTGGGCAGGTTCTTTTTTGTTCAGTACCCAATTTGTCTTCTTTGAAGGGAATTCTTTTCTGCTTTCTCAGGAAAAGAGGAAACGATCTACTAGCAGAGTGAGAAAGCTATTTGTAGGGCTCCTGCTAATCTTTTATGAAGCTCCTCTGCTCTCACCCTTAGAAACTAAAAATAATCTGAGGTGATACACGGATATGCAATGAAATATGAAAACCGCCCGGCCGACTTGGGGGAAGGTGCTCACTGTGACAACTGGGAAAATACCAAAATTAATGTGCATTTCTGAAATCTAGCAGGCATTAAGTCCCAGGTGCTTGTCACCTGTTTGAGAGTCGAGTGATGGACATGAAAACTAAAAGGGAAAGTTTAGGCGCTCAGAGCACTGGTTTCCGGACCCTACCTGCAGCTTGATGATGGAGAATTATGCCAGTGCTCCCTGAGCAGCTGCTGCTTGTGACCTCCTTATTATCCCCACTGTTATGCTCAATGACTTTTAAAAAGCTATTTTGGGTGCAGTTCCTGGGCTCCATCCAACATATATTTTTTTCTATTCTTCACTGGTATATTGCCATTTGAATGGGCTCAGAGAGGTATGTCAAACAAGGCAGATGGCAGCCGCTTGAGGCTTGAGATACCTTGTGCTGAAGAGCACGTAGGAAAAAAACCTGATGAAAACCTAAAAACAAGTATAAATAAATAAAATAATGCTTAGAGGAGAGGACTCTCTTTCTTGCACCTAATTAGCAAAATACTCCCAAAGTTATCTAGAAAGAAGACAGGAGTTAAATAAGCTTTTAAATGAAACCGGAATAGGTCATCTTTTAAGTAGAAAAGTAATAATAAATATTTATGTTTGCCATCTCCAGGAATTGATGTATCATCAAAGTGCCTGTTAAACATTGTAACATGACTATTTTTATATTTCTCATGGACCTAAAAAATATGCAGTTGGCATTCATTCTTTATTTGTTTGCAAGGAAAATGAATCTCAGGCCTTAGTTTTCTACTACATGGAAGATGACAAATTACAATTTTAAGGGAAATCTGGTTGGAGGAACTGCTTCCAGTAGTTAGTATATGGCATGGGAAACAGGTGGTGGGAGTCTACTTCCCACTTTCTCACTGATTGGACATTTAATCTTTGGGGAATCAATCTCTCAGGAGATGTTTCTACTAACTGAAAATGGACATTATAAATAAAATTACCTTTCAATACAAAATTTCTCAAAGTTCAATTTCTTTTCTATACCCAGGGAAGGTAATAAGTTAAAGCACACCTGAATAAAAGCACACACATCATAATAAAGTTATGGGTAAAGAGACTTAATTCCAACCTTGCCAGTCTGCATTTGAGAAAAAAAAAGTCAAACAATGCAGAACTGGGCTCCATGTTTTATATTCTTTCTCCAGTGTACTGTAAGAATACTTTTTTTACAAAGTGATGGTTTTATGCAATAAATATTGGTAAAATACAAACTAACTATAGGTATAGTGCACTTGTGATGAAATTTATAAAGGAAGCTTGAATGTTCAAAACTGGCACAGTAATTGAATTTTGGTATGTCATTTTTATATTTATAAAGTAAGTAAAATTCAGAGGATACTAGAAAATTATGCACAAATAATAGGAGGAAAGTTTTGCAAGTTGTGAATATGAAGGTTTCCTTAAACATGGAGAAAATCCTGTACTGTCAGAGAAAAGGAGAGGGCGGGAGCTTGCTGAACAAAGACAGATGACATAAAACATTCCACAACAGCGGAATAAACGCGAAGATTAAAACATCAGGACATAAGACATTTTAATTCTTTAACATAGTAAAGGACCGCGTGTAAGCTTTTCTTGGCCAAAAAGATAAAAAAAAAAATAAGAATACCTCTCAAGATTTCCCAATGAACATTTCTTCATGTGTCTGTAGGCCGTGCGCCTGTCGTCTTTAGAGAAGTTTCTCTTCAAGTCCTTTTCCCACCCTGAGATGGGATCACTTACCCTTTTGTTGCCAATACGCTTAAGTTCTCTAAGAAAGAAAGTTTATTTTGATTTATCAAGAAAGAAAGAGAAAGTACATTAGAAAATTGGAGAGCACTGAAAGGTAAGGATAAAGTGCCAACAAAGCTGCTCAAACTTTTAAAAAATAAAAATTGCTTTTTTTCCCCTACACTTTAGACTGATAACGGAAAAGGTTGTGAAGCACACACACACACACAGATGGATATTATATATATATGTATATATTTTAATCCTTTTCTGTGATGCTGACTTAACAGTACTAGCAGGAACTGAGGCAGAGAGCTGGAATGGGGAGCTCACAGCCCTAGGGTCTTCTTGGGGCTTTTTAATACTATGAAAATGAATTCTTAGAGATAACATGTTAGGGCACAAGTGTTTACAAAAAAACGAAACAAACAGCAGTTGTGTTGTGAGTTTTTTTTTCAAAGGGATAATTATGTGATGTGAGTTTATCTCTTTCTTTATGTTAGATGGTTTATTTTCCTCTGTCAGTAGGTGATTACTAAGACCACCTTACACTGAAGGTACATCTGTAGAACATAGTGTTGAAGGTAGGATGCTAGCAATTTGAAACTTTAATTGGAAAACTGTGACTGGCTTTAGAATAACGATGTTAAATCAGCTTACCTTTATGTTAAATCAGATGACCTTGAATCATTAGAAACACTAAGTCCCAAACTATCTTTTTTTCCAGATCTAAAGTAATGTGTTATATGCATTTCATGCTATTATATTCCCTTTTGAAAAATGTCCTCTGGTTTTTCAGTCTTAACTACAGTAGAGTTGGAGATGCAGTCAATCGATGGCTTAATACAAACAGAGGTGGAACTCAAAAGAATACAAGATACTGTGTCATCGATGAAGGGAGATCCAGTGAAGAACAATTTTGACTTTTAGAGTGTGGAATAAAATTTGAGATCCTATTAATATGTTACCAAATAAATGGAAGTAAAAGTTAGATTAGTACATTTAGAAATTAGACTGTGGACCAGCATGGGTACTGAAGCATGATCTTCAGTTTTGTTGGGAAAAGAATGTACCTTTGGTCAGAAGCTCTGGGACCTACTTAATGGATGGCACCATGGAAATACTGGGCTTTTTATGGAGATTATCTAACTTTGAAAAAAAGTGGAAGAACTGTACAATGATTTTCATGCCAGGAACTCACTCTCATTTGAAAGGCCACTCCATTTTTTTTTCAAACATGACTAACCCTATTATACCTTTGTAAATACTTGCTTTCACATCATTCAGCCAGAGAAATGGCTCAACAGGTTAAACTGAAGAATTAGGGTAAAACATATTTTCTCATCATATAGATGTCCTCAGATTGCCCAATTTCATTTAGAAGATTTTTAGCCTATGTAAAAATGTACTCTAGGTCATTGTTTTTAAAAGATAGAAACATTCCAGAAATCCCCTGGTACAGATCATGTTATTAACCAATTGGTGAAATGTATGCTAGAGACATGAGATTATTTGTATAAAAACTTACAGCTCCAAAATTTATGGCAGTAATATAAACTCATGAATGTCCTGTGCTGCTTGGCAGAATTCTCCGCAGTAGCTGGATGACTGATGATGTGGCAGAGTGTGATAACAAGTACAGCTGCTTCTATAGAAGTGAAATCATAACAAACTAAAGAATGAATCTTCCATAAGAAATCTCTTAAGGTAACAATCTAGTTTACTTATTTTCCTGTAAAGAGATTCTATCATCTTTTTCCACACAATGCACAAATTAAGTTTACAATATTTCTTATTCTGGTTCTTCAAATGCTGTAAACAAGATAATTTTTCAAGACTAACATTTTAAAGTAAGCCATTTTACAAGGAAATAGAAACTGAACACAACTATGCCAAATATCAGGGTCTGTGACAATCAGTACATTCAAGGAAAGCATTTTCAAATACAATTACATATCATTAATGATTGAAGGGTCCATATTTCTTAGGATTATTTTATTTTTGTTTTTGTTTTTGTTTTTGATAGAGTCTCAAGCTGTAGCCCTGGGTAGAGTGCTGTGGCATCACAGCTCACAGCAACCTCAGGCTCTTTGGACTTAAGCGATTCTTTTGCCTCAGCCTCCCAAGTAATTGGGACTACAGGCACGTGTCTCAATGCCCAGCTATTTTTTGAGGGGGAGTGGAGGTTGTAGTTGTCATTGTTGTTTGGCAGGCCCAGGCTGGATTTGAACCTGCCAGCTCTGGTGTATGTGGCTGGCACTCTAGCTGCTGAGCTACAAGCGCTGAGTCTCTTAGGTTTATTTTAAATTTTGACAACTCCATATCATTCTTGGGATCCTAGGATAAATGATTCAACCATTAAAAGTTACAGGTGAAAAACTTTTTCGTGTAAACAATCTATAAACAGGGGCGGCGCCTGTGGCTCAAGGAGTAGGGCACCAGCCCCATATACTGGGGGTGGCAAGTTCAAGCTCAGCCCCAGCCAAAAACTGCAAAAAAAAAAAAAAATCTATAAGCAGAAAAGTAGGCATAATATTACATATACAGATTCATATAGAATATAATTACATATTCTCATTTTTGCCAATACACTGAAGATCTTAGGTTAGCTAGAAAGAGATATTTAAGTGTATCTACTTTCTAGAAGATAGGAATTCTAGTATTTGGCTTTCCACAATGAAAAGTGTGAATCTCGTCTCTTCATGTACATTCAAGTTAATTTATAGTTTAATATCAAAGGAGCTCTATATCAATTTTTTTTTATAAATGACAAAATAGGCTTGGATAGAATAAGAATTAAAATGTTAATAATTTCATCTATTTCACTTATGAAGCAATAATTACTAGCACTCAGACAAAGCAATATAATATATTGACATAACCAGGAGAGAAATAGAGAGGTTGAGTTAGCAGAGGTTAAAGTTATCTGTGAGGGTGCTGACTTCCAAACTGGGAGTGAAGGGAGAGTGGTCTGTGATGTCTCCCTTAGTCACAGATGCTCCAGTAGAGGCAAAATGAGAATGGTTGCATTCATTCATTTATGTGGTTTTAAAAAATCCCATCACTTCCATATAAGGTACTCCTTGTTATAAATGATTACGTATTGGGTAAAATATATGCTGAACCTCCAAAGATGTTAAAGCATACATATATACACACACATATATATATATATGTACATTTGTATATATCTATATGTGACATATTTATAGCATTGTGTGTTAATACTCTTAATTTTTATCTTTTGTTAGCACCCTTAATAAATTTAAAGGCTATCCTTTACATTTGTATATCCTAAATAATTAGATTTACTACACTATACATTAGTCTGACACCTGCATGTATGTGCATATATTTTACTAGTTCAATTCATATATAATAAGAGTACACTTGCATTACATTACATTTGTCCAAATCCTAGTTTTAATGTTGTACTAACAAAATTATTAGAGAGTATCCCTTTTTACCTTACAATCATAGGTCATGTGGTTTTCCCTAGTATAAACACATATGTGGATTTTTAAATTCTTATTTTCATTTTATTTATTCTTTTGTTTATATTTTGAAAGATTTAGGAGTGCAAGTGGTTTTTGGTTACATGGATGAGCGTATATTGGTGTACTTGTCACATAAGAGTAAACATTGCATCTAATAGGTACATTTCTTCCCTCGCCCCCCCTTCCAACCTTCTCCCTTCTGAGTCTCCAATGTCCATTGTACCACCCTGTATGCCTCTATGTATCAATACCTTAGTTCCCAACTTGTAAGAAAGAATACGCAATGTTTGTTTTTTAATCCCTACATTAATTCACTTAGGATAATGGCCTCTAATCCCATTCAAGTTGCTGCAAAAGACATTATTTCATCCTTTTTACAACTGAGTAGTACTCCATCGTGTGTACACATATTTTAAATCACTCTTCAGTGGATATTGGGTTGATTCCATATTCTTGATGGATTAGGGTATATTCTATATCCTTGCAATTGTGAATTGTGCTGCAATAAACATGTGATTGCAGGCATTTTTTTTTGATATATCTATTTTTTCCTTTAGATGGATACCAGTAGTTGGATTGCTGGATAAAATGGTAGGACTACTTATAGTCCTTGAGAAAACTCCATCCTATTTTTCATAGAGATTGTACTATTTTACATTCTTATCAACAGGATACAAGTTTTCCTATACCACTACCATTTGCACCAACACCTATTTTTTTTTTTTTTTTTTTTAGTTTTTTGGCAACGGCCATTAAAACTGGGGTAAGGTAGATGTTATTCTGGTGTTAATTTGAATTTCCCTGATAATTGAAATATTGAATATTTTCTCACATTTTTTGGTCATTTGTCTACCTTTTTTTGAAAAAAAAGATCTGTTCATGTCCTTGGCCCACTTGCAAGTTAGATTATTTGTTTGTTTCTTGTTAGTCTGAATACCTTATAGATTTTGTATGTTAGTCCTTATTGGGTGCATGGTTTATGAATATTCTTCCCATTCTGCAGGTTGACGATTATGTTGGTTGATTCGTATTTCTGCTATGCAGAAGCTGTTTAGTTTAATGAAGTCTCAAGTATTGGTTTTGGCTTTGTTGCATTTACTTTTGTGATTTTAGTCATGAATTATTTGCCTAGGCCAATGTGCAGAATAGTGTTACCTAGTTTTACTTGTAAAACTTCCATTGTTTCATGTCTTTCATTTAAGTATTTGATCTTAAGTTAATTTTTTATACACTGTGAGATGGAGATTCAATTTCATTCTTCTGCTTGTGGTTATCCAACTTTCCCAGGACCAATTATAGAATAAGGTAGTCTTTGCTCAGTGTATGTGTTTGTCTACTTTATTGAAGATCAGTTGGTTGTTGGTGTTGGCTTTATTTCTGTATTCTGTATTATGTTAAATGAATGTCTGTTTGTGCACTAGTACCATGCTGTATTGATTACCATCACCTTATTAGATAATTTTAAATTGGGTAATGTGATTCCTCCAAATTTGTTCTTCTTGCCTAAGATTACTTTGGCTAATTCAGGCTATTTTTTTGTATGAATTTTAGGATATTTTTATGTGAAAAGTGTTGGAATTTTAACAGGAATTATAATAAGTCTATAGATTGCTTTGGGAAGTATGGTTATTTTTCACAGTTTTGATTCTTCCAATCCTTGAGAATGAAATTATGTTCCTTTGTTTGTGTCTTCAACAATTTCTTTCATCTATGTTTTGCTTTCTTTAAAGACATCTTTCTGCAGTTTAGATAAACATATGCCTAAAGTTTTGGTTTTTATTTTTGGGGTTTTTTTTTGTTTGTTTGTTTTGTTTTTTGCAAGTCTTGTAAATGGAGTTGAGTTCTTGATATTTTTTCACAGCTTGAACTGTGAAATTGCAGTGGTACTGTTTTCTATACATGATATTGTAACCTGAGATTTCAGTGAATTTATTGAACTTAGGAATCTTTTGGATCAGCCTTTAGAGTTTTCAAGGTATAAGATTAAACCATTAGCAAATAGAGATAGTTTGACTTTCACTTTTCCAATTTAGATGTCCTTTCTTTTTGTTCCCTGATTTCTGTAACTAATGCCTCCAACACTAGTTAAATAGAAGTGCTAAAAGTGGAAATCATATCTTGTCCATATTCTCAGTGCTTTCAGTTTCTCCCCATATTATATTTTGTTGACTGTGGCTTTCATTAACTTGAGATATGTTCCTTTTAAACCTATTTTTTTTGAGAGATTCCATCCTATTGGGGTGCTGGATGATATCAAATTCTTTATGTGAATCTACTGAGATGATTAGTTTTTGCTTCTAAATCTACAAGTGTCACCACAGTCTTCATACATAAGAAAAATAAACAAACTTGCATATCAATAGATATCTTGGAACATGTTCAACATGAATAGGAGAGAAGACTTTGTATGTGTATAGAAAGAGGTGGCCAAAGCATAGATAATATTTTGTAATTTTTTTTTCTATCTCTTTATTTTGAGTATATAAAAATCTTTGTAAGTTATGTGGGTCTCCTGAAGGCAACAGATATTTGAGTCATGGTTTTTCATCCATTCTGCCAAGCTATATCTTTTAGGGGGCATTTAGGATATTTATATTAAAAGTTAATTTTTGAGGCTGGGCACAGTAGCTCATGCCTATAATATAGCACTATGAGAATCTGAGGTGAGTAGATCTCCTGAGCTCAGGAGTTTGAGATCATCCTGATCAAGAGCAAGATCCCATTTCTACAAAATCAGAAAAACTAGCCTGGTGTTATGGCTGTTGCCTACAATCCCAGTTACTCAGGAGGCTGAGGCAAGAGTTTGAGGTTATCATGTGCTATGATGACATCATGGCACTCTACCAGGGCAAAAGAGTAAGATGCTCTGTCTCAAAAAAAAAAAAAATTAATAAAGTGCCAGGCATGGTGGCTCACACCTATAATTCTAGCACTTTGGTTGGCTGAAGTGGGTGAATTGCTTGAGCTCAGGAGTTTGAGATCCAGCCTGAGCAAGAGCAAGACCCTGTCTCCACTAAAAACAGAAAAACTAGCCATGCATGTGGCCAGCTTCTATTGCCCCTTCTATTTGAAGGCTGAGAAGAGAATCGCCCAAGCCCAGGAGTTGGAGGTTGCTAAGAGCTATGACAGTAGGGCAACAGAGTGAGACTATCTAAACCAAACAACAAGCAAACAAATGAACAAAACAAAGTTCATTTTGCTATGTTAGATACTGCTCTAGACATCATGTTGATTGTTACCTAATTACTTTGTATCCTCCAATGGACTGTTTCTTTACTCTATGAACAGTGTAAACCTCATAATTTTGAGTGTTTTTATACTGGTGAACATTGATTTTTCGTTTTGATGATTACCACTGCTGTCAGTACTTTTAGTAGGGCCAATCTATTACTAGCAAATCTCCTTAGTGTTTGCTTGTCTGGAAAATACGATTTCTCCTTCACTTATAAAACTTACTTTTGTAGGATCTAAAATTATGGGTTGACAGGCATTCTGTGTAAGGTGACTACAGAGAGGACCCAATCCCTTTTTTTTTTTTTTTTTTTTTGTTGACCACTTCTGATATATGGGGGCAGTGCCCATGGCTCAAGGAGTAAGGCCCAATCCATTTTGAATTGTAAGGTTCTGCTGAGAAGTCTTTTGTTAGTCTGATAGGTTTTCACTTGTAAGTTGCTTGATGTTTTTGTCTCACTGCTATCTGATTTTTTTCCTTCATATTTACTCTGACAAGTATGTGCTTTAATGATGACTTTTGCAATGAATCTCCCTGAAGTTCTTTGAGCTTCTTATACTTGAATCTCCTAATCTCTAGCTAGTTCAGGGAAGTTTTCTTCAATTGCTCCCTCAAATAGGGTTTCCAAACTCTTTACTTTTTCTTATTCTCCATAAAAGATACCTTTGATTCTTAGTTTGGGGCATTTTACATAGTTCTATATTTCTTATATATTTTTTTCTTTTAATTATTTTGGTTTTTGTCTGACCAGGTTACTTTGAAAGACTTGTCTTCAAACTCTGAAATTCTTTCTTCTGCTTTGTCTAACTTATTGTTAAATCTTCCACTGAATTTTGGAATTTCTTAAATGTATCTTTCATTACCAGAAGTTCTACTATGTGTGTTTTTAGAAATATCTTTTCATGAATTTCATTCATTTCCTTAACTAATTGATTAGTCAATTTTGGCTTCTTTGTGTTGGTTTTCATCTTTCTCTTTGATTTCATTTATCTTACTTGCAATCCATATTTTGAATTATAGTTCATTTCAAAAATCTCCTTTGGTTGAAATCCATTTAGGTGAACAAGTATGATTCTTTGGAGATGTCAAGACAGCCTGTTTTTTTTTTAACTTCTATAGTTCTTATGGGGGGTTTTTTCTTACTTGGAAAAACTGTCACTTCTTTTTTTTTTTTTGAGTTAAATATATATATTTTTTTATTGTTGGGGATTCATTGAGGGTACAAGAAACCATGTTACACTGGTTGCATTTGTTAGGAAAAGACCCTCTTACAATCGTGTTTTGCCCCCAAAAGGTGTGGCACACACCAAGACCCCAAGACC